>JBBPMW010000547.1:0-16807 GCA_038090535.1 Tylopilus alboater | reverse complement strand
GGGTGCGCCGAAGAAACCCTCGAAACCACAAGCTGCTGTGGACTTAAACGCGCCGATCGCCATGCGCACTGTGGATCTGTCATCCGTTGGTCCAGAAGAACGTGCTCAGCTATTGAAGCGCCCTGTGTTGAGATCTAGTGAAATGATCGCCAAGGTCAAGCCGATTGTCGAAGACGTTCGCAAGAGAGGCGACGCTGCTCTTCTCGAGCTGACCGCCAAGTTCGACAAAGCTCAACTCGAGACGCCAATTCTCCTTCCACCTTTCTATCCGTTCACGTCTGTTGCGGCGGCGCTAGACCCAGCTGTCAAAGATGCCATCGACGTTGCTTATGCCAATGTGCGCAAGTTCCATGCAGCGCAGGTCCAAGACAGTCACTTGGTTATAGAGACCATGCCTGGCGTGACCTGTTCACGGTTCGCGCGAGCGATAGCACGAGTTGGCCTCTATGTACCCGGAGGGACTGCCGTGCTGCCCTCCACTGCCCTGATGCTTGGTGTGCCGGCACAAGTAGCAGGTTGTGAGCAGATCGTGCTCGCAACGCCTCCGCGTGCTGATGGCAGCGTGTCTCCCGAGGTCCTCTACGTCGCTCACTTGGTTGGTGCGCACGCGATCCTCAGGGCTGGTGGTGCCCAGGCAGTCGCTGCCCTGGCTTATGGCACCGAAACATGCCCCAAGGTCGACAAGATCTTCGGTCCCGGAAATCAATGGGTGACAGCAGCCAAGATGCTCGTTCAGAACGACACGGAAGCCCTGGTATCCATCGATATGCCAGCTGGCCCATCGGAGGTGCTGGTGAGTGCCCTCCGACTCCACCTGCCGAATGCGGTACACGTCCGCGTGCGTGCACCGCGTTCGTTGTTCTTGTGCGAATAACGAACGCGGTTTTTTATGCCAGGTCATTGCAGATGAATCGTGCAACCCTGCGTACGTTGCCGCCGACCTCCTTTCGCAAGCCGAACACGGTGTCGACTCGCAAGTCGTCCTGGTGTCCTCTTCTCTCTTGGAGGACAAGCTCAAGGGGGTAGAAAGGGAGGTTGACAAGCAAGCGCGCGCCTTGCCGCGAGTAGACATCTTGCGAGAGAGCGTGTCACGGAGTCTCATCGTGAAGACGTCTGGGCCAGAAGAAGCGCTAGAGTTTTCAAATGCGTACGCGCCAGAACATCTCATCCTGCATTTGCAGGACGCCTCTGCATGGGTGGAACATGTGAGGAATGCCGGAAGTGTATTCGTTGGACCTTATTCCCCCGAAAGGTTGTTTCCTGTCGACTTATAAGCGAATTGGCATACTGATCCAAACTTGGCAGTTGCGGAGACTACGCCTCCGGAACGAACCACACGCTTCCTACGAATGGATATGCTCGTCAGTTTAGTGGCGTGAACACGGTGTCTTTCCAGAAGCATATTACTTCGCAGGAGGTTACCGCGGAAGGGTTGCGGAAATTGGGACCAGTCGTTGTGACATTGGCAGATTGCGAGGGGTTACAGGCTCATGCAAACGCTGTTCGGATACGGTTGAGCGAATTCTAGAAGCTAGAATCGTGTAGAAAGCGGCATCCCGTTTCAGTGCCACTGATGTAAGTTGCATGGATACCTCTAGGATAATGGTAACATAGCATAGCAATCGGCGATCAGAGTACGATTGCTCGAAACTGGATGACAGAGTAACGAACGATATCGAACTACGAGGTGCGCGTATAGGCTAGTTGCTTCTATAGAGTGCACGCTTGGCCACCTTGACGATAAGCGGCGTGTCAGGGAAGGACAAATCTTCTAGGATTTTGGCGTACTAAGAAATGGATATTAGCCGAGGTACAGCCATGGTAGTACAACAACTCACAGGTGTTGGCACATCAGCGCCAGTGATCCGTTCGACGGGTGCGTCAAGGTAGTCGAAGGCTTCACTCTCAACTATCTGAGCGCAGATTTCACTTCCGACACCAAAGGCAGGGAAACCACCCTCAACGATAAGTAGTCTAGAGGTGGTAAGAGCGACCAAACAATGTGAATTCAACGGGGACTTGCCGGTTCGTCTTTTTGACCGATGCTTTGATGGTATCAATGTCGAGAGGACGAATGCTGCGGAGGTTGATGACCTCGGCTTTGATGCCTTCCTTGGCAAGGATTTCCGCTGCCTCCAAGCTGTGGGTAACCATCTTACTGTGTGCGACAATGGTGACATCGGACCCCTCGCGTTCAACTTTGGCTTTGCCGATGGGGAGGAGGAAGTTGTCGGACATGGCGTCGGCCGACATGGGGAAAGAGACACCGTACATCATTTCGTTTTCTAGGAAGACGACGGGGTTAGGATCCCGGATGGCAGACTGTATGACATGAAGATATGTATCATGAAGTGGAAAATGTGATTGACACGCACCTTGAGAAGACCTTTGCAGTCCTCGGCACTCCATGGGCTGACGACCTTGAGACCAGGAATTGAGCCATACCATGCAGCGTAGTCTTGTGAATGCTGTGCAGCGACACCAGAGGCGGCACCGTTGGGACCACGGAAAACAACAGGGCATGGGACGTTTCCGCCAGACATGTAATAAGTTTTACCGGCAGAGTTGACGATGTGGTCGATGGCTTGCATTGCAAAGTTGAAAGTCATGAACTCGCAACTGTGGAAAGGTCGGGGTCAGGAAGGTAAGACTGACAGGTGAGGGACACACATTGGTCGGAGGCCAGCGAGTGCAGTGCCGACGGCGAGGCCAGCAAAGCCCATCTCGGTGATGGGTGTGTCGACGACACGCTTCTCGCCAAATTTGTCTAAAAGGCCCTTGGTGACCTGGAGCGGACGGTGAGATTAGACACGTGTGCATGAAAAGAGAAAAGTACTTTGTATGCGCCATTATACCGAGCGACCTCTTCGCCCATGATGAAGACCGACTCGTCACGCAACATTTCTTCCTCCATAGCCACGTTGAGAGCGTCTCGAACGGTCATCTGTGGGTAGCATGAGTTGTGCGAAATCTACATTCGGGAAGTGAGCAGACCGAGTTTTCGGACTGGGTTGCATAACTGCGAGCGACGGCAGCTCTGTGCGCTTGTATCGAAGGGCGGGAGCGTGCATTGGCGAGAGCAGGTGCGAGGCGGGAGAAAGCGGCGCGGACGGCAGCCATTTGGGAAGTGGAAGAGGAAGAAGGAACGAGGGAATGAAAGTGATGGCGGGCCGCGCTTGCAGTTTTGGGGACACGGACGGACACGGAAACACACTCCGACGGTAAGTACGACATGTCCAAGCCAGTCGTCCTCGTCACAGGCGCATCAAGGTCCATTGATTTTATTCTTTAAATCTCCATGGACGAGCTGACTGTGAGCTAGAGGTATCGGTCTCGCCGTCGTCAAGTCTCTTCTCGAAGAGCACGGCGCCCGCGTCGTCGCCCTCGCACGATCCAGCACCCCCGAGCTGACCCAACTCATCGATGCCCATCCTGCATCTCTCCTCGCCATCTCGTGTGATGTGTGAGTCTCCGTGTCCCCGCGGTCGTCAATGCTGACACCCCTCCAGCACAGATGACTCCGCCCAGGCCCAAGCATTTGCCAAGGCAAGGGACGCATTTGGTCCCGTCCTTGACGGCCTGATCCTGAATGCTGGCACACTCGATCCCCTGACCCGCACTGGCGACCCCACCGTATCCCTCGATGCTTGGAAACACCACTTTGATGTCAATTTCTTCTCACTCATCAGCGCACTCCAGATTGCCCTCCCAGCCCTGCGCACCAGCCCCACCGGACGAGTGATATTCGTCAGCTCGGGTGCAGCTACCGGAGATACGCCAGGTTGGGCACCTTACAATGCAGGCAAGGCAGCCATGAACAGTCTCGCCAGGTATGCTCATTTCCGAACTCGTTCCCAGTGGCCTGATGGACCTCGACAGAACCTTAGCCAAGGAAGAGCCTTCCCTCGTTTCGCTGGCGATCGCCCCTGGAAAGGTCGACACAGCTGTACGTTATCCACAATCAGTATCGCGTCGAATGTGATACCAAGACCCGTTTACAGATGCAGGAAGCCCTTAGGACTACCGGTGCTCCTCACATGGATGCGTCCGATCTCAAGATATTCTTTGATGCTCATCGGGACGGAACTTTGGTGAAGCCATCGGACGTTGGTTATGTGATTGCGAATCTCGCCCTCCATGCACCGCTCAGCCTGAGTGGTTCTTTCGTAAGGTACAACGACGAACATTGTAGAGAGTTTGCAAGGAAATGAATCAATACGTCCCTTTTCTTCCATCGGAACCGAACGCGAAGCTGCCAACAGGTGCCGAAGGAATCATCCAAGAAGTCACCCAATGCTACCTTATCCATCCCGCTTCACCCGTGCTTATATCAATTCATACCCTGCAGAAACGCATCACTGCCATGACCCAACCACACGCGAGCGTCGACTGCGCCGCACCGCCCACCTCCAGATTTCATACCCCGAAGGCCATAGATGTACATCACCATGTCTTCCTCGATGCCCAGAAAAAGGCCAAGAAAAACACTCTAGTTGGTTGGATCACTCCCACAGAACACCTTCCATGGCGACCATCACCAGCCGTATTGGCCATGGACGCGATGGACGTACAAACCGCCATCCTTTCGCCACCTCCTCTTGCCACCACGAGCAGAACCGAAGTCAGGGCTATGAATATTTACTTATCACAACTTCGCGCAGCGTACCCCACGAGGTTTGGTTTCCTCGCCGGCCTTCCGGCCCTGAACGATGTACAAGGTTCAGATACTTTTGGAGCAGTCACGGTGATACCACCTCCTAAAAATTCGTTTGATAGGCGCACTCGATGAAATTGCCTTTGCCACGAATCACCTGAATGCCGATGGTTTCGCACTCATTTCGTCCTACGGGACTGGAAACACAGCCAGTAGGGAATTCCGGACCGCTTGTCCACGCTTGGAACTCACGCTCTGATAGAATACATTGCAGACGATCTATTCGATCCCATCTGGGACGAACTGAACAGGAGGCACGCGGTCGTCTTCCTTCACGGTGCCCAGACACCTTCATCAACGCCCTATCCTCATCCCTTCCTAGGGCTCCCCATCAGTGAGGCAAGTGTCCCGTCGATCGATCTCATACATCCACGAACGCCCAAACCCAACTTTGCACCAAAAAAGGTCCCGAACGAAACTTACAAGGCGGCCGCTCATTTGGTCGTCACGGGAAAGAAACGCCGCTTCCACAACGTCAAGATCATTCTCGCACACCTGGGAGGCAGCACGCCATTTTTAGCCCCTCGTGTGGCCGCCCTGTCACACTACATGGGATGCCCACTCGCTCCGGATGAGATTATTCAAGACTTCAAAACGTTCTATTACGAAACGGCCCTCAGTTCGCACCCGACGACCCTTGCTGCGCTGGACACCTTCGTACCAATCGATCGTGTTCTCTTTGGAAGCGATTACCCTGGTACTGTGTTCCTTTCGCCTGCAGCCTGAAGATCTATCTATTGATTGAACTTTGAATGTCAGCGGTCAGCACTGTGACCACCAGATGGTATACTAAACACTTAGAGGATCACTATGCCGGCGAACCACGCAAGCTAGATTGCATCCTGCGAGACAATGCGCTCGCCCTCTTTCCACGGCTCCAAGCGTAGACCAACACGCTCCGAGGCAGACTGTGGCCTTGTCAAGGTTAGGCTCACAAAACACGCAACGTCCCAGAAAGCATGTATTGTGTGAGGTACAAATGACAGGATATGTGTGACAAATAAATCGAGGGAATCTATCCATATATATTACGATTTGAAAGGGTGCTGTTAAATGTCTAGACACCGAGCCTGTAGCGCGGTGCGTATTAGTCGACGTCACGATAGGCGCGGCGCGATGCTCACCTCCGCTTACTATGCTCGTAAACCAGGTAAGTAATCGACACCGATGGCACGACCTGCGAATAATAGCTAGTGAGTCATCGGTATTTTCCATGTACCATGCAACGGGAACCTTGGCCAACGTCGGAAATAACCCGCGGTAGAAACCTCTCCAACCATCTCGCTGGTATGTCTTCTGGACCACATCCCAAACGCCCGCATAGCGTTGTGGATGTGCCGGAGAACCTGAAGCTTGTAGTCGGGTGCGAACTAGGTTCAGGGGGTAAACGCTGATGGCCCCAACGCTTCCAGAGACACTTCCGAAAGCGAGCAGAGCAAGGACGCCCGGTTCTTCCAATCCAGTAGAACGGAGATATGCTAGTTTGAGAGCCTCGAACGTGCTCATGTCGATGGCAGAATATCTGTCAAAGAATATGAAAAACAGTGCATTATTTTCGGCGAACGACGTACGGGAAGACTCCGACGAGACCGATCTACAGTCGATTTAGGGGGAGATAATGCAAAGTAAAGGTGGAAGACTGACAGATAGTCCACGATAGAATGCCCTAAATTTACCTAGTTGCCAGACATGGTGCGCCGCACCTGCCAAACTTCGCTTCTGGACAGTACTCATCATTTGGGTCTGTCAAGGACTCAGTAACGAGATAGGCTAAGAGGTGGGTCGATCCTGTACCTTTAGCGTTTCGATGGGATATATGCCTACATCGTTATGAACAAAGGCATATTACAACGGCTCGAAGCTTACTGAGTTGACTGGATATTCCCCCAATGCCGCCTGATAAAAAGCGACTACTGGCGCTTATATCTCGGGAGTCTTCGACGTGATCCCAGTGTTTGGCAAATGCGCGTTTCTGTTCCCGAACGCTGAGTACTGCGTGTTGGACACGGGCACATGAAGAGGACGAACAGCTGTCTCGTATGTCATAAACTTTATGGCGGACTCTGGGAATATCTTCATTACAGAAAGTCCGTTTCCCGTCCAAAAAGCCAAGATGCCGCCCTCAGCGTATATACGAGCTATAGCACTACCTATAGCCTTCATGCCGTTGACGTTGGGTTTAGGGCCCACGGGGGTTCCTCCCATCTCAGGAGGACGAGTGATCAAGAAAATTTTGAGACGGTCGAACGGAGCGGTACACGTCCTCGAAACTGAAAAACTGTCAATAGTTATCGTTTGTGTATGGCAAACGTTTCACCTGCGCCCGCTATACCACCTGCCAGGAGAAACTTGACTGCTGTACGGCCATGTAACCAATCACGGTGTTCCTCCGGCTCCTCCTCAAGGTCACCTCCGTGGTTGACGGGGGTTGGGTGTTCTCCAGGGGCTCGTAACGATGTCATTGATGGGGGATTGTCTTCAGCGCTTAGACTGACATCACCTTCCGTATGTGAAAGGAATTCATGGGTGGAGCACAATATAAGTGACAAGACTGCGGACCTTCCATGGTCACCCTCGCTGGACCCCTTCCGTCATCTCCCATGAACTTCTTCACCTCGTAATACCGGTAGATCTCGGAGGTGGATACCTTGCGAGGGAGGAGTAATAGGAAATCGCGAAACTGTCGAAAGCCGATCACATCGGAGTGGGGTGATTGCGTCAGAAACGTAATGAATTCAGCCAAGGCAGTGGGCGAGAGGGTAATCCCTGCGGACGCATTGAATAGTGGTGCAACGTGTAGCATCGAGGCCACCTACCGGCGTTCTCCAGTGCAACCCGGAGTTCCTCCAAGTCCAAATGACCGTTTCCGTCCAGATCGAGGTCGTTGTGGAAGACGTGCCACAGCTCTGGCAACAACCTGTCAGCAAGGGACGGTAAGGCGGTTCCATTCTCAATCATCACTGACCAGCCTCCTTTTCTTCTGCATAGTCCAGGAACTCCGGCCATGGTATGTGGGTCAGGCTTTGACTAGAGATATAGCCACCACACTGCCGCAATAGTTCGTCTTCATAGACTCTCCGCATGTTCTCGGCCTTTTCTGGCGTTAGGGACTCGCCAAGTGAGATTCCAAGAGTGGCCGCGGCTTCCGAACCCTGAAAGCGTGTAGTGGGCAGGCGTCGCCAAAGTTCATGGAGTCTCCGTTCCCGGGTTTCTTTGCCCTCTTGTTGCCGGAATTCAAAAAGGGTGTGAGGGATAGGACGATAAGGTAGAGGGTCGGACCTAAGTCGTGGAATGAATGGGCGATCCCGAGCGCCAGATAGACATGCTTCGTAAAATTCACGCCCTGTGCGTTTGGGACGCGAAGAAGACTCGACCTCGGACATGGAATGAAAGGTCGAACCTGCGGTTCCCAGATTTTGAAAAGTGAAGTATGTCAAAAGGGCATCGTCGGTGGGACGCAAGCGGGTGCTGCCATTCAACGAGTGTTGGACTGGTCTACAATGTTTGTGATTGTTACTAGTAGCTTATTACCTCCACATGGCAAACCCACATTACTGTAACTAGGTGAAACACTAGACCGAGACCTGACCATATTTTATGTAAATAACTGCTACATCGCGTGTCCTTGCTTTTGCCCTCGCGCGGATTACAAGAGGAGATACCACACAGCACGCTGAGACATTGTGGTAGTCCAAGTACGGTATTGCTTTGATACATCCAGTTTCACAGTCCCATGCAAAAACAGAAGATGCCGTGCTAGCAACGCGTGTCACCGACACAAGAATGCGGATACAACCAGCGATCCGATACGCTGCAGCCCCTGCGCTAGCGCTCGACGAAGCGTCCTAGGCTTCGAGTTTTGCGACATAATCGGTGGAGGCGCTTCGAACTTGGTTCGCGCATACTCCAGCGACGTTTCTCTCTTGGGAGGCTCCATCCTGATCGGTACCCCGTAACCGGTACGGGAAGTATTCTCCGGCCATTTCTCAGAGTGCACAGTTGACGGTGGAGTCGTGCGCGCCGGCGTGCAGCTCGACGCTAGTGTGGAATGAGATGGCGCCCTAGTGTGGCCTGTGGACGGGGAGCACTCGTTTGTCGATAACGATGATGGAGGGGTAGGAAGCTTGCGTGGTCCAAAGAAAGGTCGTGTGGCCTCAGGTCGGACTATCGGTACAATTTGCTTTACCTCGCGGGTTTCCAGGACTGAGGCATCCTGCACTGGGATTTCGGGTAACGGCCGAGAGGCACGTGGCGGCGTCGGCAGCGGTGGGGGAGGAAGAGGCGGAGAAGGCAAAGGCGGAGGAGGTAGGGGCGGAGAAGGCAGCGATGGGGGAGGCAGAGGCGGCAGAGGCGGCGTGGGCAGAGGTGGAGCGGGTAATGGCGGAGAGTGACGTGACTGAGGATTATCAGCAAAATGAAATGGGGAAGAATAGTTGGCGCACAATATGCGTTATCGCAACCGGGGAATCACCCTGCGAGACAGATTCAGTTGACCGCGATTTCTGACGTGGAAGCGGAGGCGTCGGTGGACGGTACTCCTACCGAAAGTTGAGTCCAAATGACTATTTCACCCATTATCAGTCACTCACTGCCTGTGGCTTGCGTTTGCCGGCCGGCCGCGTCCAGGGTGTGGGAGAATGGGGGCGAGATAATGGATCTCCATCGTAACTTTCAGATGGGGAGGGTGGATTAAACGTGTAGCTCCTCGACATCTCAAACTCCTGTGACTATGTGAGCATTGCCACGTTGGTAACTTCGCTGAGCGCCGCTGCCCACCATGCTGGCTGGAGACTGCCGCAATGGCTCTGCTTCGCCATCGGGGTCAGTTGAAGGTCCTTCATGGGTCGAAAAATCAACTACTGTGTTAATGGTAGGCAGTGTTGACCGCCGCTCTCTGGAGACCACCCTGTCGATCATGTCCTTCCAATCGTCTGGGAGCTACTCGATACTGCATAAGCGCCGTTCTTCACGAAATGTAAGCATTCCTTACCGGTGGTCTGTCACCCGGTAAAGGAGAGGGTGAAGAAATTGAAGAGAGAGAGATTTGCCTAAAGGGCGCTCCTGGAGATGAGGGAGGGGAAGGCGGCGGTGAGGGGATGAATTTCGGGACAGGTTTCCTGTGGCTCATCGAGCGCACAGGCTCCACTGGAGACATGGCTACTGTAGCCGTTGGTGATCCTCAGAAATGCGAGAGCAAGACTGAGCGCCAAAGTAGTTTTGAGGCGGGACGACTGTACGCTGGAAGCGCAGCTGGGTGGATAGAAGGACTATTATAAGTGAGTAATGAATGGAGGGACGTGAGCAGGCTCATATAGGGAAGAGGAGGGGCATGCTTCAAGCTGTACACGGGCAGTAGTCATGGAGGGAACCTGCCTTGAGCTCACCAGCCACGTTGGGACAGGATGCTCATGAATGGGACGACACACGACCCACCTCATGTTTTCCATAAATGTGCAGTGCTTGTGAACAGCCGCGAGGAGGTCCATGATCACGACAAATGCGTACCTTTGAAGTATAGAGCGGGCGTCCGTCTCGACTACGTCACGGCCATGGCAACCTACATGAATCAACGGTGCGACCAAGTCGAGGATCCGAGTCCATTATGTTTTCTGAAAAACGGTTGCCGGGGCGAACATCGCGATCCCTGATCGAACTTTGTACTACAATCTCGCTCTCGCGGGCGGCCACGCATGCGAAACCGAGCATTGCCTTGGACCGCGAAGTCAAAATGTGAGGTTCCGAAAATGGAATGTTCTGTAGGATCACACCTCGTCGAATCGCCCGCAACACTGGTTGCGAATCATGCATAGGGATACCGCGGCCACAACTCACAGCCCCGGAGACCCAGTGATCGCAGAAAGGTAGAGTTGTGTACATTGCTCGAGACATCGATGTATGAAATCAGGAAACGGATGTGATGTTGTAGCAACGAATATGTGCATGCAAAATCATTGAGTCGCGTAAGATCAAGATGAATGAATTCAAGACCAAACTGAATGCAAGGCAAGGTCAGTAGGTGGGTAATCACGTATTAGGGGGTATCCTTTGGTCGTGAGCGTAGAGAGACACCGAGTGTTTCAGGTGCGTGAGAACATCATGCGTGACATCACGGGAAATCAAAATATGTAAATAAGTCAGCAAAAACCACCGGAGGGCCAGAGCAGGGGGAAATGATGCATCATTAAGGCAACGAAGCCTTTTCCTGGACAAGATCATCAAGCCTTTTCACATCTTGATTGTGTGATCGAGAGCGTGTGCGCATCTTCGTCTTCCAGTCACGGACCCACCGGGATAAACGTTCGTTTCCAACGGACTGCGATGCATCCGACGGTGAGAGTGACTTCTTCGATATGAGGGCACGTAGCCGATCTCGCCCCAGAATAGGCGCCAGGGACAAGAAGGACAACAACACGAGCTTCAGGATGATATCGGGAGAAGTTATTAGGGAAGAAACCGTCTGGTGACCTGGCGAAGGAGCCGATGCGACCGTCTGAAGGATATCACCGATCTAACAAGGGGTCAGGCGATGCTGAGATCGATGCCAGAGGGCACATACCTGGCACGTGACCGCTGTCCAAGGAAGACCACCAATGAATGCACCCAAAAAACAGTCGGTCAAAGGTACACCACAGACACCGCATGCAATGTTAATTCCCGACCAGGGTACGAGTCCAATGAGGCGCAGTATTGACAAACGAACCCAAGCCGGTGACTTCGGCGCCGATCCCGCGGCCAAGTCTGTCTCACCTTCCAACGCATTTCGGGTCATGTCCAGCGCACGTGGGAAGAGTCTGCTGAGAACTGGGGCGAGAGGTGCGCTGAGAGCGGTTGCGATCACTGATCCGATGGTCGTCAGAAAGGTCAACAGCAAGGTGGCCAACACGGGGTGAAAGAGAGCACCGGCCAACACATTCTACGGCAGCCAATGAGTCACACGAGTTGATTGAACAAAGATTGGGATTGAAACCGACCCAAATGACGCTGCCAGGTATGGACCAGGCATGTTTCCAGGCGGCAGTCACGGAAAGCACACCAATAACATGCGCAAACGGCCCAGGGCCAAGCTGCGAGTACTTTTGGAGTTCTCTACCGAGTTCAGCAAGCTCAGCCAGAGTTCGTGGCCACGTGACCGAGACGGGTAGGGAGTAAAGTGACAAAAACACTACGAAAGTAGAAAGGGGGAAGAGAAGCATGACCAATAGGATTGGTGCGTGCGCCTGACAAAGACGTCGATTGATGCACGAGACCGAAGGAAAGCGTTACTGACCGCAGGGTGAAAGGGCCGCCAACGATGTGAAGAAGTATCTTTCTCGTTCAGGATGTCAGTAAACGTGGTCTGTGACGAAGCCGAAAGCGGGAGGACGAGGTCAAGTTCGCTGGCGGAGTGTGGCGATGAGGGGGTTGAATAGTCAGAAGGGTGTAATTTGGAAACGTGAAGGAATTCGAGACACTTTGCAACTATCAAGGAAAACATGGAAGGCTGGGAGGTCGTCACAAACGAAGAAGAGGGAGGGTTATGTACAATGGAGTGGGAGATGTCTGGGGAGGGGTCTGGGTGTTGTACGGGGAGGACGAGAGAGGAGGAACGACGCCTCCCGAGGGTGTTTATTGACAAGGCGGGGCGCACACACGTGGAAGATGCGCGACTTCGATTCGCAGGTGGGACGACCAAGGCCATGACGGAGGAAACGGGCTGGGTATACTTATGCGTTCGACGACGGACCTGTGTCGAACCGAAACCCACACCAAAAATCAGACCAGTACGTAATTTCATCTGACCACACCGGATCGGCTTCTCGGCAATTGGCGTCAACACATATCGCATGACTCAGCCACTAATCTGCTGACAAACGGATGTATAAGTCGTACACTGTACTAGAATCTTTAGTGCGCCCTGCGGCTCTCCTGAATGACAGCGCCAAGCTCCTCCAATTTGCGCTTCGACCGCAACAGTGTACCAAGCTGTCCCGCTCTGTCAGTCCCCCAACGTCATCGAACCCCATGGTGTGCGAAAACTTACCCGTTTCTTGGTCAGCTTGCGTGCCTTTTTGTCCTGCAAGGATCGTCAGCCAGATGTTAGTATTCTAGACTAGATCGCGCACCTTGGAGTTTCTTAGCAACTCCAACACTCGTCGTTCGTATGGAGAGAATCCCGCGACCTCACGAACGACGGACCGCACGAACTTGTTTTTGGTGGATTGGATGCCCTTTCGATGACTTGGGCGGGGGGTTTTGGGAATGGCCGTTGTGGGGTGGCCTTTGTTGGGGCCATAACGGAGGTCTAATCGGCAGAGGAATAAGCCACCCTCCCAGAGTTACACCTTCCAACTCACTGCTTCGGGCCATGATCTTGACGGTCTTGATGATGCTGTTTCGACCAAAAGGCTCACTCAATACACCATCGCGACCGTGAGTATTGTGGCTATGACAGTGGCTTGCAGCTGTACAGTTTTTCTCCCACGCCCGAGTTCCAAACTTGGGAGTGCCCCTAAGTGAACAAGTGACCATATTCTAGCTAGGAAACTAATGTGTCATGAAATCCGACATGTCTATCATCTTCTGACTACCCTCACCCTGCCCGTACCACTCGTACGTATAGCAAGGTTATCTTGACCCTTCGATACCGAACCAGAGGTGGGTGATGTACGCGCGGAGGATGGTAGGTGGATCGGTGTGGAAGGCCGGAGCAAATCGACGGACTGCTCACCTCGGACATGTTGTCTCCGCGCACCACCTTCCTCCTCCTCCTCCTCCTCCTCTTCATCGTCGTCCTCCTCTACAGCATCCTGAATTCGATAACATCCGTGAACTAGGGATCGGTGTGGATTTAAAATAGCCCTACCGGGTCAAAGTCTTCCATCTGCCTATCAGCTTCTTCCTCGTCATCCTCGTCGACATCGCCATATTCCTCGTCATCGACCCAACGTCCCCGCCAGTCCACCATGTCCAATTCATCGGGACTCTGAGGCCTCAAACGCAACCATTGCATCCGCGGCCCAGATTTGGCTCGTTCGCTCACTTTGAACCCATATATTCGCGGCTCGTAGATACGCCCTTCCGGTCTCTTTTGTCCCCCATGGGGATTGGGGTTGATAAAGGGCGGCCGCTGCGAGCTGTTGCCAGAGTCCGGAGACCGTCCAGGGGAAAGCGACGATTCCGCTGATGACGACGGCTTCCAGAACGGCGCAGGGGCCAGCTCACGGTAGCTCTGGAAAAACAAATGCGCAAACGTGGTACCAAAGAATGCCCCTACATCCCTCAAACACACGTCAGTTCCCAGGGCCCACGACGCGGAAGCGAAATGTTCAAACCATCAACGCCCTGAAAGCGGCTGCTAGGGGGGCTGTATATATCATTACAGTTTGGGCAGTAGAGTTTGACCGTATCAATGCCAGGAAGATCGGAGCGACCACACGGAACCACATTGCACCCCATGCAGTAGACCCGCGGGCAGACACCAAATGCGGCGCTTTCGTACTTGTCGACCTGAAAAGCGTGTGAGATCATGATAGATCAACTACGCGGTAGAGGCGAACCATGGACTGCAGGCCGGCTCGCGTCAGGATGTAACGCTGATGCACGAGGCCATATAAAAGTTCGGCCGATGCTTCCACGATCGAAACATCCGGGATTTTCGACGTGTCTTCGTCTGCATTGCATCACAGATGAGTGCGAATCCCGCATGGGCCGAGGGCGAACACACCTGGCTCGACGTCCAACACCATCTCCATCGCCTCCTTCCAGAAGGGAACCATGGTGTTCAAGCCTGTCAGGTTGAAATCATCTTCGATAAAGTCCTCCGACACTTCGCAGAAGTACTCGTGGCCGGGTAGAGAACAAAACCAGCTAATCCACGTGAGCGTGGAAGTAGGGGTAGAAGATGCTGGTGGAGCCGTGAGTGCAACGAGTCCGTGGCAATGCCCTGGATGAAACGTACTGTAACCCTCCTCGACTTCATCCATTACCTCGTCTGCCTCGCCGTTACCGCTTATAATATCCTCCTCGAACTCGACTTGATCCTCGACGTGCTCCAGTGGCCGCGACATGGAAAAGTTGACCAGCTCAATCAAGCTGGCGCGCTGAAGCACGCTGTCATTTCTCGATCGGGCAATCTTGGATAAATTCAAACACCGCTGCGTGTACTTCCGTCGGACAGCGCGCAACTTGAAAGATACATAGCCTTGTCTAATGAAACCCGATGTTCTCCTCCACCCCCTCAGGACTCCTGGAAACTGCACACCACCTGCTCGCTGACATGACCCGACCAGAACGAGGATCCCATGATAACAAGCAGCAGGAGTTGTCCGACTACCCAGCTCAGTGTCACGTACAGCGCGGCCTTCCACCCCTCTAGAGCATCTACTTCTGCCGCAAACGTGCTCACCGTTGTGAGGCACCCGCAATACCCATCGCCCAGGCCCTGCAGCAAAGAACATGTGTTAGGGGAAACGGAAGGCACACCCTGCAGAACGTGGAATACGCCGAGAAGTACGGTGCCTAGCGCGTTCGCGGTGAAAGTACCGAGGGGGAAGAGCTTGATTCGCGGGTTTAGATTAATCGAGAGTAGGTATCTCGTCAGCGTTCCCGGGTAAGAGAACAAGAGGGCCGCAGTCGCTTGATGTCGGTAATTGGCAGGCAAGCGGAAATATGCAGGGAAGGTAGCAGCGTAGGTCAAGATAGATAAGAAGGTGAGGCAATACCGCACGTTTTTCTTGGGTGGTCTCAGGGATGGAAGGTAGGGTAAGATCGAGCCTGAGATATACACCCCGAACATGAGGGAGGCCAACGATAATAAGAGGGTAACCCATGTTTTGGTGAGTCCGTCTATGAACTGGGGATGTAACATAAGACGAGTGGGTCGATAAAGGGTGAAAACCTTACGTCTCTGAGACCTCCTCTGTGAAACTGTCCAGAATTGACCCAAGAGTCGAATATATCGACTTGCCAACCAGAAAACGTGGTCAAGGATCCACAAAATCCTGCAAGCGACTATGAGTCAGCGGAATAATGCGGTAAAGGGGAACGCAGTTGATCCGACCGGTTGTAACGGCTGTATACAGAGGTCCATAGCTTGCAGGGACTGGGTTACTGATTGCGGCCGCAAGATGGAAAGCATGCTCACAAGTTGCCGAACGGGGCTTTCATGACCAGGGCAATTCCCATGATGAAACAGCCGGTCGCTTGGACATAGGCTAATGGAAAAATGCTCTCTCCATCATATGTCACCAAAGCTTGTAAGCCAAGCCTGGCAAGTACGCCGAGGATGGAGGCGGGCATGAGAAGTGCGATGACATGAACGGAGTAAGGGTGATATATCTTAGCAGGAGGCAAATCTTCGTCCGCATCGGGAGGACGGTCTATGGTAGCCAGAGAATCAGCAGAGACCACCGTACGGTGGCTGGCGATAACAGAGCCAACATCGTGATGACGTTCGGCTGGGGTGACCACCTGATGAACCTGTGGTGCCTTTTCATATTTTGGGAGGGTGCCAGAGTGAGAATATGAGGAAGGATTCGAGGAATCGAAACCCTGTGAGACGGGTTCTCTGAGAACTGGCGACGCCGCCCCGTCCATGAATCGTCTTTTTACCTCCTGAGAGCTCTGTGGTTCAGTGCATGATTCATAGTCACATGACTAATCATGACACCTCTTTCCCGTTGCACTGCGGCGGCATAGCACAGCACGTATATACCACCTTCAACATGAGTAACATGGAGAGTCAGTGCACCCCACACGATCGACCGCTGTATGTCTAACACGCCCACAGAGACCTTGTTTCAACTCAAAGTGTGCCTGCCGCCGTGACCGTCCGAGTTGCACTCTGATACCGTATCACACAGTTCACCGCAAAGACGCTCAACAGACAAGCAAGGAAGGCGCAAAAGGACGAGACTGCGGAAAGAGCGAGGTTAAAAAAGGTCTGTTCTACTATCTTGCGGGCGACGATGTAGTCCTATCCCGACTGTGACAGGCGCTCCAACAGGGCAACAACGACGGCGCACGGATATACGCTTCCAACGCGATCCGGAAGAAATCGGAGGCTCTGAATCTACTACGTCTAGCTAGCCGCATCGATGCAGTCGCGAGCAGAGT
>JBBPMW010000546.1:0-16814 GCA_038090535.1 Tylopilus alboater | reverse complement strand
GGATGTCGGTCGCGTTTGGGCTGCGATGGCGGTCACACAACTCACGCCGTAGATGACGGGGTAGATTTTCCAATGGGTGCTGACGCCCAGCATGACGGCAGCGGCGTCCCACCGGCGATGGAGCGCGTAATACAGCGTGAGCAGGACAAGAGTGCAGAGGATGGATTCTGAGGAGCCACGCGTGGAGATGCTGAACACGAGTGGGTTCAGTAGGTGTGTTGCCGCAAGAAAAGTGGCCCATGCTTTCGCATCGGCAGTATGTGTGTTTTCCGCGTCCTTGCTATGGCGTTGCTCGTCGAGCGGCTTCGCGTCATCGCTGGCTGGAGCCCGTGTTGGCCGCGAGAGGATGGAGGTCACAAGCAACC
Source organism: Tylopilus alboater (assembly GCA_038090535.1). Classification (NCBI taxonomy): domain Eukaryota; kingdom Fungi; phylum Basidiomycota; class Agaricomycetes; order Boletales; family Boletaceae; genus Tylopilus; species Tylopilus alboater. The sequence continues at coordinate 16,449 of JBBPMW010000546.1, read as the reverse complement.
GGTATATGAGTACCCCGTTGAGGAGGTCGCAAGTCGCAAAAAGATATTTTCCGAAAGACGCGTGAACGAGCTCGTTTGGCAGCAAAAGGACTGATAGCAGAGGCGTATAGCGGTAGGTCTCGCGATTGTATGGGCTAGAGAGGCGTGTCGTGCTGGTCACCAACGCAAACCGTGAGGACAGAGACGACTCACTTTCCGACGTTCAAGCTGAATTGCCTCGTCAGCGGGCCTCGAGCGACGTTGTCTTCGCTAGGATGAAGTAGGAACCGTGCCGCATCACTGAAGACACGGTAGTCGACGTCTGTGTACTTCACGATGGAGCGGGCATCATGCCACTCGCTGTAGAGAATGAGACCAACTCTCAAGAACGCGGATGCAATCAGCAGCGTCCAGAATGGAGGACAGTATTTTTGCCAATCGCGGAAGCTCCAGTGCTGGGAGCTCATTGTTGCAACTTGGCGGTGCCAAGTCAAGCTTCAAGGACCACCAGTTCGCTAGCCCACTAATCCAAGTTCAACGAAATTTTTGCAGGCTACAGTGCAGTACTAAGTGGTACAGGCGGCTTAGGCTACAATCGGACGTAAGACATATATACCTAGTTAAGATACAAGCAACGGTCATAATTTCCACCCTGGTTGGCACCCCACCAAGCTGGGAAGAGGTGAGCAGTGCCTGCTGCGCCTTGGACGGCAAAGGATAGGATGAACACCATGACTTGGGTACCACCGTCGAGGGCTGCCAACAGTGTGTGATGGGTGACAATGTACACAGAAATGATTGAAAGGAACACACCTGCACCGACAATGTAGTTGTATTTCTGGAACCAGCGAGGATAGCGCGTTCTGATCCACCACTGGGAGACGAACGCGATCACGAAGTAAGATAGGACTGAGGAATTGATGCCCACACAGAGCCAACCGATCCACCCGCTAAATGAAAGAACATAAGAGGCTGAGTCTGACACCCGGAAATTGAGCACATACCAGACAATAGGTATGTATAAATAGTCAGTACGGAGTTTGGGCCAATAGCGGTATATGAGCCAGAATGGCACGGGCGCAGCAAGCCCAACTAGATAGGACCACGTTACCCACTGGTACCTTCCACCTACAGAGAACAACTCGTGAGCAAGGCCACCCCATGCAATGGCCTGGGAATTGTATTGCTGAGGTTGCTGGCCGGACCAGATGTTCGTTCCTTGAACGGAAAGCAGGATGTCCCGCTGATTGTCGATGATAGAATTCATTAAGACTAGAAGTAATTATGAGAATCTGTAGAAAAGGGGGTCACACTGTCTTACAGTAGTTTAAGATGGCCCCAAGGAGGGTACCGATGACCTGGGCAGTGAAAGAAGCACGAGGAGGGAGCTTGGCATCTGTTATGATACATCATTCTTTATTATTGGCAGCATTTTCAGGAAGACTTACACTGGCCGATCTTAAGGTCACGGAGCAGCAGACTAGCTTGTGAAACGGTGTCTGAAAAGGAGGCTAGTAAACTCGTGTCTAAGTATGGAAGTGAACTTACTGTAACTGTACAGAACAAAGTACATGTTGGCCATTGGCTTGCCAGGATGCAAGTATCCTGCAGTCATTTGTACGAATGTTTCTATTCAACCTTAGGTGACTAAAGTGACATTGATCGAAACGGGAGACTTACGAATCGAGAGGCCGATACCCGTAATGGCGGATAATGCTCCCAGGAAGAGGATGCATATGATTGCCAGGAGCACGGCCATGACGAAGCCCCACCATGGCAAGGTAGAATCGCTCTTGTAGATGACCACCAGAGCCACCACAAACGATACCACGAAAGTGGTGTAATACCAGCTGTTCGGGGCGTCAGGGTACTAGAATGCGGAACCGTTCGACGTCTGTTATTTGAATCAAAGAAGGCCCAAGACTCACTTTGAGCATTTGGGCGTAGTGAGGATCAATATCCTCGTCCCCCTTGGGCTGCCCCCGCATGCCATCGTCGTTCCAGAACTTCCAGTTGACGTTTTCCCAACTAAATTCTTGCCACTGCTTGCGAAGCTTGGAGGGTGACATCCAGCTCCAGGCATCGCGCAGGTCATCGCGGTTCCAAAGAAGTAAGTGGGTAAAAGTAGCTGCCAGTCCTAAGTTGGTGGCAAGTAGATACACGACCCAGGTTCCGGCATAGTATGGCAATCCCTGCTCCGCGAGGAGAGTAGGGTCGACTTCATAATTCGAATTCAAGATCAACACCTGATCGTACACCGTACCGTTTTCATAGAACAAGAGTTGAGAGAGCTACAAGTTACAATCAGTGCGGTGTCCAGTGTAAAGCCTGCCTGCACGTACGAAGGGGAAGTTCTGCGATTCCCAGACGTTGTTATAAAAGACGGCGACGAAAACGACCCTAATAGGAGCACATGAGATAAGGTCGATGGAGCATTCATTCCGCACGCACATGCATAGTATGTTCCCGATGAACATGGAAAGCTGTTATCGTGTTAACCACAGCACCGGTTACAGAGTCTGCGTCTAACCTACCTGGGCCTTCAAGGGAATTGCCATGGGGTTGAAACCACCAGAGATGTACTACGGATTGGGATATCAGCCATGCTACTGAGGCATCAGTCTTGTGAAAACCAACCTGCCAGTCGAAGGAAATGGAGAGGAGACCGAGCCCTTCATTACCATTGCTTCCGCCAAACACTCTGGAGACGGCCGCGTTGTTTGGCGCAGCAAGGCAGAAGATAGAAAAGCCGGTGAGAAGGGGGAATATCCACTCGGGGAAGAGCTCCCAGATAAAAATACTGGAGATTCTGAGTTAGGCTACCAATCGAAAGACTGACCAAGTACGACTTACAATCCGAAGACGAGGTAGAATACCCTGAGTCTACGGCGAGCAGCCAGACCATCTCGGAAGAACGCATCAAACATAGAAATGAGCGGAAGTACACCGGGATAAAGCATCTTCGAGGGGTATAGTAGAATCGCTTGTTCGTCGCAGTGCGTCAGAGGACATATTGCCCAACCAAGGCAAACTCACGTCTCAGTATACCACCGATGCCGTATCCAAGAAGCTGACTGGAAAACAGCAACAAGATGGAAGCTGCGGCGTTGGGAGTGATGTTGTAGTACAGGCGCTGGACGGCAAGGACCTCCGTCGCAAGGGCCGAGTTTGCTGCCGCACTAGCCATGATAATGATGAAAGCATTCTCCTTTTTGTTGAAAGGATGCTGGAGAAGGGTGAGATCGATCGGATGCAGGAGTGATTGAAACTTACGGGATTTAAATAACGGAATAAACCATGGCGAGGGATGAACGTCTCCATGGCAAATCCGAGAACGTAGGAGATGATGGCAAGGAACATTAACGACACCCCCACAGTTTGCTGGCGACGACGAAATGAGAGAGCAGAATCCTGTGGGGATTATGATGGAGCTTACCGGTTTGAAATAATAGATCTCCGCTATTTTGTATGATAAACAGACGAAAGGACTACAAGGGGAATGAACGTACCCAAGGAACCACCAAAGGCAGAGAGACCACACCCGAGGAAGAAGGCGCGGAAGGTCCACGGATTGAGAGAGGGATCATCATCTATCGAAATGATATGCGTCGCGATTTCACGTTCACTGTGGAGGACAATAGCTGAGGCATCATCGGTTGGTGGGCCTGATGTGGCCTCGACGTCTGCCTTCGTATAGTACAACTTTTCGTCCTTGTCCGAGGACTTTTCATTGTCCGTGAGTGAAGACATTAGGTACGGGGTACCGTGAGGTGGTCATTGGAAGGGGATGGTTTAAGTATGGTGCCCGGCAAAAGAAGTACCGAGCAGTATTTAGCGAGTGTGATGCCACGTTATTATATGATTAACGGGTAAGGAGCGCTTGCGCCCGCAACGCTGGAAACGAGATCACTATACATGTGACAGCATTCATGTGGATCGAATCGACTGACCTTGTGCAATCGATACCAGATACTTACCAATCAGGAAACGGAAGAACTTGGTAGAGCACGGCGCCAGACATACGTGGCGTCGCTGTGTTTCGTCAGACTGGTGTCGAGCATCCTGAAGCGTTGACAGGCACCTCAGATCCAGGTAGCCACGTGGTAACTTCATGTTATCTCGTGCCGGTGAGCGTCGGGCCCTAGTGAGCCCGGGTATTCTTTCGACAATGCATCGCAAACTGATACAAGGCGTTAGGTATTATAGTTCCCGTTAAAATGAAGTGATCCCGGCCGAGGCGATCAGGCAACACGGAACACTCCCGAATCCCGATAGTACCCGCCGACGACGCAGTCGCCGGAAGCACTGTCTGAAACATGTTTGCAGCGCCTAAAGGACATATCACGACGAGTGTTCCACCGAGATCGACCCGCATGTAATATATCGTACTTGCATAGAGACTTGACCGTTACTATGACGTTCAGCCACTGCACCGTGGCATGCTACGGGAGCAAACTCTCCCCAGTTTGTCACACGTTTCGTCGTGCACCCAAAATCACTCACACCGGTCTCTCGCGACGGTATCGATGATTGACACTGACGAGCGACTCCTGGTGCAAATCGGCTCTTACAACACCAACCTCCAAGCTGGCGAAGGGCTCCCTCAGAATCTCGTCGACTGGCTTGCTCCCACGTTTCAGGTTTCCTCTTTCCTCTCCAAGGAGCAGAGGGCACCAGACATCGTCGCCATTGGGTTCCAAGAACTACTTCCACTCCACCTTGGACGTATGTCTCCTAGCATGTATGTGAAAACGAGTCTGACGATCGTCTTGCTACAAACACAGTCGCTGGACGCTCGAAGTCAGTTATAGACGAGAGGGACGTGCATATACGCACTCAGATAGAAGCGCATGCCCCCAACAAGGAGTCTTATTCCCTCGTCGCAAAAGTCGTCAACGTCGGTGTCGCACTGCTCGTGTATGCCAAGGATGACGCAATTGCCCGCCGTGTGTGCGACGTGCAGACACAATGGACTGGTAGCGGACCCGCATACATGGGCAACAAGGGTGCCGTAGGCATAAGATTCCGCGTCGCTGATCGTGGTTCGGAAGCTGGCGAGGTCTTCACGTCAGTATGTTCATCCATCCTGTTCCCGTGCTCACTCAGCCTTTCGCAGTTTCGTCTGTGCCCATCTCAGCGCTCACGAGACACACCTCAAACAGAGAATAGCAGACTATCACCACATCGTCCGGACACTTCTCTTCCCGGCGTCGCCTTCGTTCCCTGATGAACCAACCACGACCATGTATGCCACCTCTCACCTCTTTTTCTTCGGAGACTTCAATTTCCGTGTCTCGATACCCCCTTCGCGTCCACTCCGCACGGCATCTCGCGGAGAAGAGGCGCTGTCCATGCTTACCGATGAAAAAACACGAGAAACCTTGAAAGAGTATGACCAACTCATTAACGAGTGTCGCAACGGACGAGTTTTCATCGGTTTACGAGAAGGCCCTTTCTGGACGTTCAAATGCACGTACAAATACGTGCTCGGTGAAGTCGACAAGTACAAGTACGCGGGTTTCTTTCCTCAACATGTCCATACTGAGGACACATTCACCTGTTTCAGCACGACACGAACGCCATCGTGGACAGACAGAATTATGTACACGACGTACACAGACTCACCGACTGCGCCGGATAAATCGGGTATTACCAACATTTTGTACACGTCTATCCCCTCGTATGTCACGTCGGATCATGTAAGTTCCCCCGCATATTAGCGTTGCCCACGATGCGTTCCGCTGATCATGCATTCGCTTGTTTTGTCGGTAGAAACCGGTAGTCTCCCTCCTCCTCCTCCCAGCAGCCCACAGTTTTCCCCCCGCTTCGCCATCAACACCCGCAGAGGCAGCGCCGCCGACTCCTCCCCGCCTTCGCCTACCCTCGACGTATAACCCAACACCTGACCCCTTCGCAACGGTCAAGAAATACACGGGCCGCACGTTGGACCGCATTGTCGGCTATTCGTGGTGGCTCCTCATCGTCGTCGGTGCGGGTTCCACCGCCGTCGGCATCTTCAACTTCCTTTGTGTCTATGCGAGTTGGAAATGGTTCGGGCGATGGTGGTGGGGGTCATCAAACGGAAACGGCCCCCCAACGGTCGTGGATGCCGCATGAAACTGTGACATGAGAAACAGGAAGCAGGATAAATTTGGCCGACTACGCTGAGCATCGAGTGGGTAAGCTTGGTCACATGTCTACTTGCCGGAGATTTGCTTGTTCTTTCTTGGTTACGGATCATTTGTGCATCCGAGCATCAGCGTTTGCATGAGGGGCCGTAGATGCCGCCGTTGCCCCATAATGCAAAATCCGGGCTGTGTACGTTGCATCTAGGGGTACAGATGCAAGCTACCAAGCACTGTATGTACAACCGCGGATACCCACGCTGGTCGTATCAACTCGGAACCCCCCTTGAATTCTCTCCTGAGACAAACTGCACCAAGTCGTCCAATACCGCCGCGACTGACTAAATCTCCGATGCCGTTCCCTCCCTAACCCCCTTTAACAACGTCATTCTCCATCGTATGGGGTCGCCGTCTCTTGGTTTCCTTGTTCGTTCCCGTCCCCAGGCACAACACGGTCGCCAGCGGGTTTGGAGGGAATACGTACGAACGAAAGGGAAATGAATGCGAGCAACGATGTGCACATCGACACGATTATAATAGCTTGTGGGAATCCCGCGACCGTGTTGAAATAGACGAATCCATACAACGCTGGGCTAATGATCTGGGCTCTGTCACGAGCCAGTGACACGGCACCGTCAGTCAACACGGACAAACGCAAAGTCGGTCTGAGAACACGTACCCGAGAGCCTGTAAAACACTGAGTGCGCCAAAGAGTTTGCCGACTTCCCCCCGGTTTTGGGAGCGACGGTTCGTGTAGATGTCTAGCGCGAGTGCCTGTGCAGTGGGAGAGAACCCTGCAGCGAACGAGCTGATTGTACTCGCCAACGCGAAGAGTGTGCCTGTATTCGCGACTGTCATGCTCAGGAAAGCTACGGTTTCCAACCCAGCAGAGATGCGTGCCAATGCGAGATCAAAGACAGGAGAACTGGAGGTAGGTAAACGTTGTTCTGACGCGTTGGTTGGAGCCGTGCCAGGAAGTGGACTGGCACCACGGGACGGAGAAGGATTAATAGTGCCTCGAAGAGGTTCATCAGACGTGGAGGTGAGCTGGATAGGAGCAGGTTTGAAATATTTGATGATAACTGTGTAGGGCTTGAGCACGACATTCCACAGCGGAAGCAGCATTCTTACAGGGCAGAACGACCGTCAAAAAGAAGGCGCGGGTAGCACCAATAAGTGAGACATAGTAGCTCGTCTGACGTATGTCGTCACTAAACGAACGAACCCGGTCGGTTACTAAAGACTTACAATCTCTGGCGTCCAGTTGAATTGCGCCGCAGCATACTGGAATTTGTAAGAGAAGGAACCCTGTATTGGCGGCGATGAGTGATCTAGTTTCAAAGATATATCATGCCAGCCCTCACCAGGGCGCTCGTGACAAGTGCATAGGCAATAGCAAGAAAGAATAAGCTCCAATCTCTGCTTCTCTGCTTGAGTGGATTTCCATCCAATGATTTCTCAGGTAGTAAGACGACGAGCGGTTTAAGGAATCCAGCGATATTCTTCAAGATATCGTGAGCACGACCAGTGGACGCTTGATTCGCCTTTTCCTGTCTTCGCCGTAGACGTGCACCCCGCGCTCTCGCGCGAGTAAGTGGTTCCGGAAGGATAAGTAGAATGAGAATAGTGTATATGCCGTGTAGAATGGTGGCGAAATAGAAAACGGATAGTATAGTCCCCGTCGAGCGTATGAGGAGGCCACCAAGAGCAGGCCCAACAGCTACACCCGTGAACATCAGACCAAGCGAAAGTGAAAAATATTGCGATCTGCCCGATCGAAGGTTTCAAAAATCAAGACTTAAGACACCAGACACAACAGACCTTGTGGATGGATCCGTTGTATCTGCTAGGTATGCGTGAGTGGTTGCCACTCCACTTGACATACCTGTGCGTGAAGATGAACGTCACACTCGATGGAACCCTCGAGTGAAGGTTGTTACGCAAAGCACTCACTTCCACACAATCCTTCGATCAAGAAACCGACCAAAGGGAACCAATATCCGCCAGGTAATACATCCACAAACCATGCAGTGATGACGTGAGTAAATTCAGTCACGAAGAGGCCGAATATAGAAACGAAGAGCACGATCCGCCGGCCATAACGATCGGATAGCTAGGTAGGCACCCTAAGCTGGATAGCCAACTGAGCTTTCGTATATACACTTACGGATCCCCACCAGCCAGCTGTGAGGCAACTGAGTATCCCCATGGAGGTGGTGAAAACTAAAAGCAATTTCAGACGGATGAAAGATAGGGTATCAAATTTATTTGGTGCAAACCTGCACTGAGTCTTGCAACGACTGCTTGCACGAGTGGATCCGAGGCACACTTTTCTTCGGGGTCAGGTCCATCTGGGGTATAGCTCGATGACGAGGTGTATGTGGAGTATGGAAGGAGAAATGTCTCATGGTCAAAGACGTATGGAATTGGTGCACTAGTAGTGTTGATTGACACGAGGCGGTGTGCCAACGGGAATACAAACGAATGTGAAGAATGATTACTCATGATATATTCCGGCCTGTGAACACGGCATGCAAGGGCCGTGTACATAGCTACCTTCGGGGCAAGTAGAGCAGAGAATCCAATGGAACTGAAGAATGTACCGAAGACGAGCCTTGTGGTGTGTGTCAAGTGAAGACTACACAAACACATGCCATGACTGACCAGTAGGGGGAGGGCCTCCTCCACCAGGGAAGTCCCTTCCACGACGAGACCTCACGAGCGTGATCTTCGTCTTCTTCCTCTTCGGAACCGAGGAGAGCAGTAGACTCAGGCTGCTCGAAACTTGGATGAGAGTGTTCGGGATCATCTGGATGGAGGGCGTCCTCTGCGTTTCCGGTGTCTCTCGTCGGGGGAGTCATGGTCAGCAAAAGAAATGGTGTGAGTTTACTGGAGTCGTATGAACCTACTTATAAATCGGAAAATTAATACCATTCCTTCTGATGACAATGCTTCTGACAATATTGTGTGTTGTCATGCGCCGCGGGAATGATCGCGTAAGCAACCCCGGTTGGCGGATTATCTAGTGACTGAGTCTTTCAGGACTCACAGTCGAGGCCGCTATCTACGATGGTAAGCTCGATGTACGCAAAATGCTTGCAGAACTGTAACTGAGACAAGATGAAAAGTCGCGCACAGTTGATATACCTCAGGCCCTCAAGGATTCCCTCCGCAAATTCCGTTTCGCAAGGCGGAGCCAAGGGAGTGCTGCGTTCATCGTTAAGATCAACAAGGAGAAACTCGTCATGGAAGAGCAAGAACAGTTCGACAACATCTCCATCGAGGAGCTTGCGGAAGGTACTTTGATTGAATCGATCATGGATTTGGACGGGTAATGGGGACCATCGATCGTCTTTGACAGAGCTCCCTGAGAACTCGCCAAGATACGTCGTGCTCTCCTACCAGCTCAAGCACACGGATGGAAGAACCTCGTTCCCATTGGTCCTCGTCAACTGGATGCCCTCTTCATCCGAGATTAAACTCATGACTCTGTACGCGAGTGCATTTCTTGACTTCCAGAATGTCGTGCGTACGGTATTCAGACGAATATTTTTAAATCACGACCGAGGTTTCTTTCCAGGCGGACATATCTAAGGTCATCGAAATCAAGGATGGAGCGGAGAGTCTTTCAAAGGACGCCATCGATGCACAGCTCCTCTCATTCTGACCGCTCTCATGTCCATGTACGAATGATCCTTGATTACGCTCGCACATTAGGCAGCCATTGAGATGAATGACATCACTGTCGTTCTATCTGGCCTAGCTTCCAATGCTACCGCTGCGTTATTCGTTCAATCGTGTGGAGCTCATGATGATACGTGCTTCCCAAGAAGCGCAGGCTGGTAAATCTGTGATGCGAGATCGTATCAAATCTCCACTCATCTGGATAGGCTTCCGACGACGTACTGCCAGATTATCCTCCCGGATAGTATCAATGGTTTAACTTCCGAGTCTCTGCAGGGTATGAACAAATGGGCACTGCCGCCACTTTCGTTGCACCTATCACAGAGCTATGCATCACAAGTACCAAACCTCTAGAGTCATCAACGCCACTGCTGCGGTGTGCACGGCAGACCGATGCCTAGGTTACATGCCCATCACTGGTGCGTCATCTCGTCTATTCTTGCTATCTTATTGCACTCTCCAAATTCGATATATAACCCGCTGGCCAGTGTGAAAGAACCATACCGATGTCAATTTGCGTTTCGCAAGTGCATACGTAGTCTCGGACCATTCTTTTTTTTACCTTCTGAAGCTTGGATGCTTTCGGTTCTAGCAAGTGTTCACACACATCCGGTACATTTCTTGGTACTTCCCAGAACGATAATGTATGTTGCGATGATACTGTGCCATATGGGACAAGTGACCCGGAGTGGATAAAGCGGTTCTATGCGAAAGAGGACCATGTGGGGAGAGCCACGAATTGGATATACTGACATTTTTCGCGGTGGGTCGCAGTGCCGCAAGCATATACCCTGACAAAGCAGAATGAGGAATGGATGCGGTGACACATGCAGCGAGGGACACGCGCTGGACAACAGAACTCGAATTGAATGCGTCCACGGGGATTTTTCCGAAATCGATACGCATGGTTTCCCCCGCGTGTATTTTGGTCGTTTGTTCCAACTACCAGGTCATGGATTGAAGCCAAGAAGAAGACACGGGTTTACACCAACTGTGGAGGATCACAGTGTACTGTTCACGGGGAATGGTCAAAGTGGGTACGAGTGTTCTTCCTGCAGAAGTCCCGCTGACAATAAATCGAGAGACTTCGGACACGAATAAAGCATACCAAGACCCACAAGTACAACATCCTTGAGATGTTGAATGTTGCTCACCTCTTGTGCTAGGGTAATAGCATGGTTTCGGACGACGGTACACGTAGGACCAAACACGACATTCGCCATGCACCCTGAAGATAGGTAGTGAGGTCACGCTCATATCATTAAGACAGCAGCCTGGTCAGGGAACGAGGCCAGACTGGCGAAAATCACAGTGACCAGTCGTCCAATCTTGTGGAAGAGCTCCCTTGTGACATCGAGAGATAGATGGTGAGACAGAAGCTCATCTCGCATAGCATGACATGCGAAGCTGACATACCTGACATCTCTATATCTCAGTCTCGAAGCCACGCAAATATAGTCCCGGACTTTATTCGTGACAACTCGCTTCCGATTCGGATCGGAGACCTACTAGTCTCCCGAAGGAAAACATCCGTCCCTAGATATGTCTGTGGCGCACAAATCGTTGAGCTTTCGTCCGTAGCGTACTTAAGTCTGTGTAGAGCGGCAATACAGATGAATTGAACCCACCTGTGAAATCAGCATCAATACAGGACCAATAAGACACGGCGTGAAGCCATGAATGATGTTCTATTCTGGTACCGCGGTGATGACGACCTGAGCTGCGAATACCCCTACGCTTGTAGACTTGGTCTTGTACTACCATTTCGGATAGTACGCTCTTTCAGCATGCTACGTCAACGAATTGTCAGATGCAGGTCAAGCCATCGTGCGATGAAACCGCCGTACGTCATTACGTTGACTGGAACTTTATGCCTCGGGATGTAACTTCATCATTGTTTCACTGCGACATGTTGTCACCACCTGACCTTGGTTTGTACCTGGCCGATGGGTCATTTATACCCGTTCGTACACGATAGTGCACCTCAGCTCGTTCCCCCGAATCGCGCTGCGATCTACTCCACCTTAGTTGCGCTTGTGATCTTCGTTACGAATCTGTTGAATATAATCGACGATGCCACCTCGGGTCCTTTTCCTTCCGCGACGTGTGCGTTCACGCATGTTCCGAGGAGGGAAAAAGGACACGTTGAACGCCACGTTAGTTTCAATGTTCAAGTTGTCGCACATTATGGGCTTTCAGATCCTGTCGAGAATGCTATTCAGCCAAAAAGCTCGTTTTACACTAAAAATATAAGAACTCAGCACTTTGAGCTGGGCAACCACGTTTTTTGTGGCTTTGAGCCACAAGACATCAGTGTATAAAACACTCCATTCCTGGGTCTGTCGCAGTCACGCCGGATATGAGATTGATACATCCGGCTGAAGACCTGGTGACACTCTCGCAGGCCGAATGGTAGTATTCGCGCAGGCCCTGCAAAAGACCATTCTGAGGAGGTGCCGAAGCGAGGCGAGTTGGAATAAGCGCACAAAACGAGAGGAAATTGGAGGGACGTACAGCAAGTTGCCAATTTAGTGTCCGTCTCGGAGATGTTGAACCTTTCCGCTCCCTTATGGGGGAGCAAGTGCCCTTGCTGCTGTTCTCCCACCACCCGTCGCAAACGATGGTCAACCCACCAGTCTGCGGCCCCTAGTGTGAGAGTTTCTGAATAAGTCCCCGACCGTTGCGAGACCTCGTTTTGGCAACAAGCAATTCAGGTGACATAGGTTGGAGTATAATCGACAGCGTCTATCTTCTACGTGAGAGTAACATTCGGAATGTACTGCAGTTCTCACTGAAGGAGAATTAAGAAATATTCGACGTAACCTTTGCATTGGATTGAGCATGGACTTACCAACACCTATAAACCTCAGTAGCATGCGAAATAGGGAACCGGCACGTCTGCCAGCACTGCTGGAGCGCTTCTGCAACTCTGAATGAGGGGAGGCAATATCAGCAACCCATCCGTTTGAATATCTCCTACCTCAACGCTCAGCGCTCAAGGTTGAGCACCTTCATGTAGCTGGCACAAGTATTGCGAACACGAGTTGCAATAGTGATGTATACAAGAAGCGCGACGATTAGACACATGCACTACTCCCTAGGAACGAAAGGACTGGTAACGCGCTTGGATGGCGCCTCGATGACTGCAGGAAGGTTCTTTGCCATTTCCTTGGTGCCAGCTGGGAATGGAAGATCATCCACGCCTTTTGGTAACACCTTTTCATACTCTCCTTTAGCCTGGTGAGCTTTCGCCACGCTAAACATTTTCTTCTTGGCATCACGAATAAGGACCTGGGCATCATCAACGCCAGGAATGGCACCCTTGAGGAAGATCAAATCGAGCTGGCTGTCCACTCGCACTACGGCGAGGTTCTGAACAGTGACGCGTTCACCCCCAAGTCGACCTGCCATCTTCTTACCAGGCCAGACACGACCAGGATCCTTGATAACACGTTAAGCGAAAGCATAGTTGCTGATGAGTTGGGGACATTACAGACCTGATGGGCGCCGGTGGCTCCAGCAGAACGATGTGATATCGACACACCATGACTTGCTCGCAGACCTTTAAAGTTCCAACGCTTCATGGTGCCTTGGAACCCTTTTCCAATACTGGACAAACCGCGTCAGCGAAACTGCAGGTTACGTGTCGGAATTGCGCCGCACGAGTTTGCTATGGCATCCACATATTGCCCGGGGACGAAGTGAACGGCCGATAGCGTGGTACCTTATTGAGATCGAGGTTGAGTTATTGTATTGAGCTAGGATGCGAGGGCTTACCAACGGGAACATGTGCGTCCGGCGTAACTGGAAACTCCTTCACGATGTACTTCGGAGGTACCTTGGCTTTTCGGAAGTGGCCTTTCATTTGGTGCGTCGTCGTTCTGCTCGGGCGGTCAGACGCGCCTAGCTGAACGGCATGGTACTCGGTCTGATCTGGCCGCTTGTACACGATGTTGGCTGTTACTTGACAATTCTCGAGCTACAATACTTAGTGACAAGCCCGCAACGAGTCTCAACACATACCTGGAGAACAGTCACGGGGACACGTACACCATTGTTATCCCACATGACAGTCATCCCCCGCTTCCTCGCTATGAGTCCCGTACGAATCGAGTCTGCTGACCATTTGGGAGTAGTGGTGGAGCTCGACGCGTCAGAATTTGCGGCCTGTGCAAGTCTGGCGGTCGTGTTATGAAGTTGCCTGCATTGACGCAGAATTTGGCGTGGGTTTTGTGAGAAGGTCCAGGATCTGAGCATCATCTAGGTTGGAGCACAAGTTTTGCAGCGGAGTGGCACTAAAAGTCTCCCTCAATGACTTTTCCTTTTCTGGCATCCCGCCAGCCGCTGTTTACATAACAACACCTTGCACCAATCTCCCCCTTGAATGCCCAGATGGAATGGAACATTGGCCTGGACAGGAAAGAGTTGAAAGAACGCGGACCACGGACAAGCCGAAAAACAAGGGCAAAGAAAAAGAACGCCGTCGAGAGTCAAGCTTTTGGCAATGGCCTCGCTTAGAGCATGGGTCGTTCGGCAGAACTACTCTGGTCTCAAAGGAGGGAAGAGTGCGATGGAGCAGTGTTGTTGATACATCACACGGTACGCCGATTCTATGTGCGTGTCGTGATGTGTTGATTTGTGTTCCAGATACAAGATGGTTGCCCTTGGGTAGACCAGCAAAGGTTTTTCCCGAGACACGTCCCTCGCAGGTTAACATACACGAACATTCTGCCCGTCGGCGCACCGAGAAAGGAGTAAGGTTCAACTTTTCTTTTAATTATGACTGACTAATACGGCGTGGTTTAGATACAGTACCTCCGCACCTACTTTCCGGATGCTGACTTCCCCGGCGAGTTACTAGGGGGTACACTGGAAGCGGACGCCAGGGAAACGCTTAATTTGAAAGCTTTCGATCCCTTCCTCGGAAATTTGCTGGAGATCATACCTTGTCATCATATCCAAAACGAATATACTGTTGTATTCCCGATGGGTGAACTTGGCAGGAAACTTAGTGAGGATGACTGTGTTCTTCACATCGTATTATGTACTCACATTACTCTCAGATGTCTCTCGTTTTAGTCCAGACAGGTCAGGAAATATGGTGTTTAACCCCGCGGGGTCACCATCTTTCGCGTTTGAGACGCCAATTCTGCAGATCTCATCTGCGGTTGGACCATCTGAGTGGATTGCCACGCCCTCTAGCGCCTTATTGATCCGCACGCACACTTCATCTTCTCTCCTCCGTCTAGAACGTTCGAAGGTCACGAGAGAACTTGACATTACGAGAGCTGAGACTGGGGGTGTTCCAATCGTGGATTCCAGAATCCTGGCTTCTGGCCCTGACGTTGTCGTGGTTGATCGAAATGGAAAGGTGTATAAGTGCAACACATATCGCGGCGGAAAAGCGATGTATGTTATGGTTACGGCTTCTATTGCGTTGCTTAATCACCGGTTTGGACTAGGCAGCTGGTTGGAGCCCACGAAGGCAGCAATGAAGACCACTTTTGGCAACTCGGTATCACCGGACGGAATGACGAATGTTTTCTTGCGTCCTGTAAAGCTGTCAAGCATATTGACTTGAGGGTACGCCTGCATCTTCATTGATGTAGAATCTCTCATTGCAACATTGTAGTCAGCGGGCTCGGTTGTGGACGTATTCTCTCTCGATCACCAGAGTGCAATTGTAACGTCTTTTGAGAGCCCGATGCACGACTACATCAGTCGGATCACTACTACTTCCGACGTGATATGGCTTGATGATCGCTTCCGCAAACGACCTCTAATGAGCTTTAAACATTACCGGAGTTTTGATCGCACTCTCAGAGTGCTAACTGCCAACCTCAGTGGTGGTATGTCTCTCTCTTGCCTCGAAGTGGTGCACTTATCTTTATCAGAATTTCTAGCCTCATTGTCACTATTAACGTCGCGGAGAAACAGTTTTGTTACCTGGTATGATGTTAGCAGGGGCTCTGACGGTCTATTGCATTGCAACTCCGTTCCATCTTCTCTGCCTCACGATGGACCAATGTTCACAGCGTACGATGGCTATGCAGTTGTTGCGTTGCCTTCGAATGTGGAGTTGACATTCTTTAGCCTTTGTCAACGTGGGAGCATCCACCGGCAAGATATCCGTGTTGCCCAATCTGATGAAGACCAGCCAGGATCTACTCAAGAGGGTCGTGTTACTCATCAGTGGGATGAAGATGTTCAGACACTCAAAAAGCAGGCCCATCAGCTGCAGATTGACTTTGGCCCCGCTGCAGAAAGACATTATACCGAAGTGAACCTTCGCGACGCTTACGAAAGTTCGTCTTTTCGGCCTTACAACAATATCTATTCTCATGATTGATGCAGAGATATTTGCCATCGCAGACGATGCCCAAGAGAATATGGATCCAATCGCATTCAAAGACACGCTCACTCAATTGCCCAACGTTTGGCAGGAGGCTGAGGAAACCGCTGAGAACATGTTGACAACGTGAGACACCCGTCTTCTTCCTCTTCCCATGTTGACATTACCTTTGAAAGGTACGATGTCATATCCGGCGTTGGGGGTGGGAATAACAACATCTCGCGCACCGACTTCCTCGCAGGCACTAACATCAATTCGAAGCAAGTTTTTGACGCTTTGATGCGTGGTCAGATCGCCACCCAAAAACTC
>JBBPMW010000545.1:0-16815 GCA_038090535.1 Tylopilus alboater | reverse complement strand
TTTTTTTTTTTTTTTGATATCTAGGCAACGAATCGCACGCCGTCGTGGAATACGCCCCGTTTCAAAAGGTGCCTACGGAGAAGAAAAAGATCGACGCGCGAAACAATACGATCGATAACGGTAGGTAGACGCAACCGCTTTTATCATCTAGTAGGTTGCACATCTGATCTCGTTCGCATCGACAGACGAGGACTACCTCTCGTTTCTCGAGACGATCAAGGGCACGGCCAAGACCGAGGCGGCGTCGCTCGAAGCGTTGAGTGGGTGGTTGATCCGTCGTGCATTGAACCGTTCTGACATCATGCTGTTTTCTTTCCCCCCCCTCTCTCCGTTCCTGTCCATGTCCCTTTTGTCGGTTGCGGCGATAGTCACCGCCTCTCAACCACCCCCACCCCCGACGACCACGCCCCTTCTCGAAGCCCTCAAAGCGGAAAAATCGGCCCAAAAAGACAAGGAAGCCATCCTCCGCAATCACGCGCATTACAAGGACGCCACCGCGAGCGGATCATCGTCCAAGAAGGAAGACGCCAAGAAAAAGGTGGCCGCGGCTGCTGCTGCCACCGCCGCCGCGCAGCTTGCTGCGAAGCCGGAATCGCCTGCGCAGACGGCGAAAAAGGCGAAAAAGGCTGCTGCCGCTGCGCGGCAAAATGCGGTTTTGGCGCAGGCGCAGGAGGGGCAGGCTGCGTTGGGAAAGGGTGTGCCTGCGGGTGCTGGTGGTGCGCCGTCGAGCGCGAAAGCGGCTGCGGCTGCACCTTCACCTGCGCCGCCGTCGAGTGCTGGACATGCCCGACACAGGCCTCCAAAAGAACCGCATGGCCGATCGCACTCGGGAAAGAACGACACGTCCGCTGCGCCTGCTTCCATTGCTGTGCCCACGTCTGGGTCTGTGTCTGTGTCCGGACCTGGCCCCAGCCCTCCTGTGACGACGGAAACTGCACCCCCAAGCTCACCTGCTGGTGGACCCGTTCCGGCGCAAGGACAACGCAAGAACAGACCCGTGATCGGACTGGGGCGGCATTTCGAGGCGGCGCTGAATGGTGCTGGTGTGGCAGTTTCGTCAGGGCCAGGCGATCGGAAACGGCGTGACAAGGGTGGCGAGGCCGGCACTGGTGCTGCTGCTGGTACTAGTGCTGGCGCTGGACCTGGGACCGGGGGAGGCGCCGCTGCAACTGGCAAGGCGGGGAAACAGAAACACCGGGAGCCCCTGCCCAAGGTTGTCCCGAGTATTTTGCAGCGTCCTGCGGAGCTGGCGAGTCCCGGACCAGACGTGGTGATCGTGCAGCGACCGCAGCCCACGGAGGGGCATGCGGAGGGTGGTGTCGGTGCTGGTGGTGCTGGTGCTGGTAGTACCGGACCTACTCCTGCTCCTGGTGTGGGTCCCGGTGCCAGTAGTACTGGTCCTGGCGGGAGAGGGGGGACGAGGAGGGGAAGAGGAAGAGGAAGAGGTGGGCATCGTGGCGGGTAAATCGTTGTGCGTCGTCTGGTTTGGCTGGAGGCTCTGGACTCGGGGGACTGAGGCGTTTATCCGGTATTGCCGAACACGCTGATCAAGAGATGACTCGACACGCCGACCTCGTGGTGCATGAGGTCTATCCCCGCTCCACTATGGTCCAGGTACCGTTTGAACACCTGCTCGCTGCGACAGGGCTCCAAGTAGTGTTTTTTTCCGCAAGGTTATTCAACATCACACAACACATGCGACATTGCTTGCAGAAATCCGTGGCGTTCAAGTACGCATATGACCTTTCCTTCTAAATTCCTTTCGCCTCGTTCTGCGTCTTCCAATACCTTCCGTACGTTGAAGTCGAGCAGCCCACGAGCACAAACGATGTACAATGTCAGATTACGGTAGATATAAAACGAAACACCCATCATGTCACCGACCTCACTGAGGCAATAACCGAGAGAGCACATCTTATTCCTCCCGCCGACCACTGATTACTCTAGCCAAACCATGAAAACCCAAAGCAGAGACTAGGACTACCCAGTGCGCCGACCAGAACGAAAGCAACGGAGGAAAGAGCACGAAACGACGACACACGGAGAGAACCCAAGAACTCGAGAGCGGAATGAATAAATAAATAGAGCAGAGACGATCAGAGGAAAGACGCGCCAACGAGGGTGGCGACGAGGGCGACCAGGCCGGTGGCCATGACGGGCTTGCCGGCACCGTTGGTCGACGTGGTCGTGGCGGAGGTGGTCGCAGCCGAGGACGTCTTAGTGGTCGACGCCTTCGGCGTAGATAGGGGAACGGACACGGTGCCCGTGCTGGCGGCCGTCGCCGAGGAAGAGCCGGCCGTGGACGTCCCGCCAATGGGGGCCGTCGACTGACCGTTGATCTCGGCCTGGATAGAAGTGTTGAACGTCCCAGACATGCCGGACAGGCTGATGGTACAAGACGTCAGTGCAGATCAGGCGCGGAATCAAGGTGTGTGCGTACGAGAACTTGGCGGAGAATGCTTCCTCGAAGTATTGCGGCGACTTGGAGTTCTTCAACGACAGCGAGGTGACGCGAATGAAACTAAAAACGTGTCTGGTGAGCGTCGCAAGGAAGAAAGGTCAAGAATCAGGGTGGATGCGTACTATTCGCCGCTGTCGGGGCCAATGGACGCATCGGGCATGAACGTGAACGACGACGTGGTCGAGACATTGACGCTGGCAGCGATCGTCTGGAGGGGCGTCTGGAGCGGGTTCAGAATCAGATGAAACATCGCTGTGGCGTCACGTCGCGCGTGCGTACCTGTTCAATCGCGTTCCCGACGTAAATGGCAAAGGTGGCATTGCCAAAGTCTGCGAGGGAGGGCGCGTCACCGCTGTCTTGCCAGGAGACGGTGGCTTCCTTGCCAGAGGCGAACGAGGTCGCAGCAGTTGGGGAAGTGATCTATTGGATGTTTTCACACGTCAACGTCGTCTGCGGCGTTCAACGGTTCAACGGACGTACGAATACGTTTGCTAGTGCCGAGGCAGCGAGTGCGAGGGGGACGACAGCGAAAGTGAACATCTCTGCAGAGAACGAGTGTGATGAAAAACGAGTGTGGGGGTCTGGTCGCAAAGCTACTGCACACGTAGAAAAGAGTGGTGAGAGGAAAGAGAGTGCAGGGCAACCGATGAGAGTCGACGACGGAGTTCCAACTAATATTTGGCAGCCGATACGCGAAACGTCAACGAAACAGAGGAGAAAGCCGACCAAGCGCCCAGACCTCATTGGTATCAATCGTAACAACTTGATTGGCTGGCGACCTCCAATTCACATGGTCATTGTTCAGTGTTCACCATCTAGCCACAGGAGAAAGAACAGCGTTTTTCAATTTTAGTATGGGCCCCGATGGGAGTAAATGCTGTACAAGGAACAAGTCAAGGTCCATTGCAACCAGTGGCGACGTCACGATACACCCACCCGTGCACTCAACCAGGAACATCAAACACGGTGCGCATGACGTGGTCCGCTTTGCGACCGGTATGTTTGATGAATCCAATATAATCGAGTTCGTGCAGTGCCCGCATGAAGCGCGCCTGAACTTCCAACTGCCATTTCTCGAGCTCCTCCTCGTTCTCCTCTGGGTCGTTCTGGTCCTCCTCTATCTGTCTTTGCTTCCCTTTTCGCCTGTTGGGAGTCCGTATGAGCGTTTCACGCGCCAGCTCGGCTCTCCTCGATTTTCGCTTCTGGGTTTCCAGGACGACCGTAAACGACTCAAACCAGTCGAATACGTTGATCATCTTCCCACTCTCCAGGTAGCGCTGGAACAAGATGCTCGTATCTGGCATGTCCTCGAGAGTCTCCTCGTCATCGACATCGACATCATTATTCGTCACACGAATTGCGCGATAGTCTTGCGGATGCAACAAACCAGAGAATATCGAAGCACGCAAGGAGGGGTTCAATAGCTATCACAATGTGAATCGACCAGGGGAGACGAGAAGCAGATCAATCATACCTCAGAGGGGAAGGGGGTAGAACCAGTATACCAAATATCCCACAGGGGTAGTTCTCCAGGGGTGACGAAACGACGTCTGAGACAGGCCCATGTGTTAATTTTGACTGCGACGCGAGACGAAACTACGCACTCAAAGTATTCAACTAACCAACCCCCAACTGTTTCCGCTACGTCTCTTACTTCCCGTGGTTCATTGTTGTGCCTACTGTGAACTGTGCGAGCGGCCTCGATTTGAGATATAATTTCCCCTTCATCGCGTTGTACCTGAGCCGAAACACTGGCAAAAAAACCGTGGAGATCCGACAAGAGCGCATCCAATTGCTTCGCTTGTAATTTTCTGGGAAAGAACATGTTACCAGTTTGGGTGATACACGACGTCGGTCACTTACCCGACGAGCGTACACAGATACCTATAAGAGGTCCCAAGACGACCTCTCAAGACTGCACACATTAGCTCAATAAGTTTTTTTTCGCTCTTGTGACCGAGTGAAACCATGAAGTTTTGCACGACGAGGAAAAGTCGAAAGGACACGCGTAGTAATTTCGTTTGTTTTCGAAAGACGGCCCGGGCAGCTCGAACGAGCACGAGCAACTCATCAACACCACCAGCCAACCAGCCAGCAGAGTCATCTGGAGCCAAAGATGAACTTTGAACGCGAGCAAGAATGCACTTGAGAAAGGGAGCCGCATCGGGATCAGCCAAGTCACTGGACGCGAGACTTTCCTCGGAGAGGAAAACGGTAAGGGGTTCTTCGAAATGTTTCATGTGCGCTAGCTGGGGTTACAGTTGAGACACAAAGCTGCGGGTGATAAAGGATTGTCACCTGCAGGATGGATACCAGACCGTCAAAAGATGGTGAATGTCTCCCAAAGAAGTCGACGAGAAATTCGATTGCTGCCGGTCCGAGGAGGAGATCGGGATCGAACTCGACGTCAAAAAATGTCTGACAAAAAGGTCAAAGTGGATGCTGCACTGGATGGAGGGGATTTACCTTTAGCAGTATATCATGAAGGACATCCTGACTCGTTGAGAGCGAGCAACTCCGAATTTGCAAGCGAGCCAACGTCGATCGAGGATACGTAGCATGAATGTACGATGGTGTCGGAGGAGAGGTCATTGAAAGAATGAAGACGAGGGGGAGTCCAGGGACTGCGAGGCTGAAAGACAATGTCAAGATTGTCCACTGGGTCAAGGCAGGTGAGTACCTGGATATCTCAAAGAGGTCCTGCACGACGAGGGGGTCGAATCGTTCGAAATCGTGCAAGATGAGGACCAGACGAGAGGTGTTACTATCTGACCCTGATGATGCTTGGTTAGCGATGACACGTCGAATTTTCAGCGCGTCATTACCTCTCGATTCACAGAGCGCGTCGAACCATATCTGCAGCAGGTTAATGTCGACTGTGGACAAGGAGCTTGCAGGCTTTCGCTTAACCGAGTCTAGGCAGATGTTAGACGGGCGTCCGGCTCAAAAAAGCTACGCGCACATGCCTAGCTCCTCCTCAGTTTTACTAATGAAGCCAGTAATGAGCGTCTTTATCGCAGACGTGAGGTTCGGGCAATCTTGCGGGAAGAGGTGGGTGACAATATGGGTACCGGCGTTGTCATCAAACAGGCCATCCTGGCCCTCTGTTTCGAGACGGGCCGAGATTTCGTCAAAGATCGACGATGAAGTACCAAAGACTAGTGGGCTGTTGAGCACGATATAGCTTTATTCTAGCGTGCCTACCTGTGACCGATATGACTGGCAACTCTGGGTACGGCAGACCTGGTAGCGTGTCCGCGTAGGCTTTGTTGACCAACTCTGCCACTCTGTCTACGATCGGCGCATGTAGAGCATGGATCAATTTCTGTTGCGGCTCAGTAAACGCCATATATGCTGTGCGAGACGTACCTGGACCCGCTGTAGGCACTTTGACCACGCCGTTTTGTATGCAGCAAGGCGCAGTTCGTAGCCACTTTGAAGGTCTCTATCTGGGAACAACGTATAGGACTCGATGTCCGCCGTGTCTGATGTCACTAGGCGTGGGTGAAACGATGCAGAAGAGGTGGCTTGACCTTACCTGACTCCCTGAGTGGGATGTAAATGCTTGTCTGTCCGGTCTCGTCAGATGCTGGTTACCACCGTGCACTGGAACGAACCTGATGCGTGTCATCCAAGGCAGCTTCGAGGGCCATTTGAGCACCGGCGTGGTGGTTGGGGACAAGGATGCCTATGTGCGACAGGACTGGAATGCGCCTACCCTAAATGTCCAGTCGAACGCGTCGCGTCGCGTGCGCGTCTTTCTCACCACCGTCGATCATGTCCTCCCCGCCTCGAGTCGATTTCCCCACGTCCGACATCGACGATGTCGACATGGACGTCCCTCCACAGGCCAGCAGCCCACAGCGGCTCTTTTTTCCGGGCAGCGACCCCGCCACGCCGCTGGCCAAGCGCGTCGCCAGTTTCACCCCCCTCAAGACGCCCAAGAATCGCAGAGGGGACATACACTCGTCACTCACGTCCACCACGCCCCGCCGCGTCGCGCGGAGAGCGTACCACAACGACTTGCTGAGCGACAACCCTAATTCGGACGGGACGCATCTGTCCATCCCACCCTCGTCTGCACCGAACCTCTCCGCACCTGCAGTCCCAACGGACGAACCCGACGAGATCCGTGCGATATGGGGCACCACCGTGAACCTCGCAGAGACGATGAAGCTCTTCCGCGAGTTCCTTCGCGGGTTCAAACCAAAATACCGTGCGATGTACGATCGAGAGCAAAATATACCCACCGTTGCGTTCGATTCCCCGGAGGAAGCCGAAGTCGTGACATACGAGGCCCAGCTACGCGTCATGCGTCAGACGGGCCAGACCAACTTGAATTTGGACATGGTCAACTTGCTCGCTTACCCGCCTTGCAAGAAGCTGTACGGACAGCTCCAAAAGTACCCTCAAGAAGTGATACCCGCGATGGATCAAGTGCTCAAGGATCTCGTGTTGGAAATCGCCGACGAAGACCAGCAGGCTGGCGCGGATGGCATGCAGGGGGAGCAGGGCGACGAAGAAATCGCCGATATCATGGGCAAAGTATACAAAGTGCGACCTTCTGGACTCAAGTCCGTCAACATGCGCGAACTTAACCCGAGTGGTAAATCGGTCTCCCGGTTCTGTTTGTATCATGGTCCTGGAACGTCTTTGCAGATACCGACAAACTTATTTGCATCAAGGGTCTCGTCATCCGTGCCACGCCCGTCATCCCAGACATGAAAGTGGCGTTTTTCCGGTGCCTTACTTGCTCGCATACTGTCCAGGTCGAAATTGACCGTGGCAAGATCGAAGAACCTGGTCGTTGTCCTCGCGATGTCTGTGCTTCCGTTGGCACGATGTCGCTCATCCACAACCGTTGCGAATTTGCGGACAGACAGGTCGTCAGGCTACAAGAGACCCCAGATGCAGTGCCCGATGGTCAGACGCCTCACACTGTTTCATTGAGCGTTTATGATGAGCTGGTTGATGTGGCAAAGCCTGGCGATCGCCTCACCGTTACTGGAATCTTTAGGAGTGTACCGGTTCGGGTAAACCCCCGTCAGCGAACGATGAAGAGTCTCTTCAAGACATACCTCGATATCGTGCACATTCAGGTCGAAGACGCCATCGGAGGCGCACAGACACGAAAAATACGCAAGGCCGAACTCGAGACGAAACTCATTGAGCTTAGCAGAAGACATGATTTGTATGAGCTTCTGGCACGGTCGCTTGCACCGTCTATCTGGGAGATGGAAGACGTCAAAAAGGGTATACTGCTTCAGCTGTTTGGCGGAACGAACAAGAACATTGCGAGGGGTGGTGGAGGTGGAGGGCCGAGGTATCGTGGAGACATCAACGTCTTGCTCGTTGGTGATCCTGGTACCAGTAAATCTCAGATCCTGCAGGTGATTTTCTGCCTCGCACTTTCCGTCACGAGCATTGATGTTTTCTCCCAGTACGTGCACAAAATTGCTCCTCGAGGCGTGTATGCGTCTGGCAAAGGTTCATCAGCCGTTGGTCTCACCGCCTACGTTACTCGAGATCCAGACTCAAAACAACTTGTTCTTGAGAGGCAGGTTGGCGCCAATGCATCCCTGTTCTTCGTGGCTAATGACATGCTTAGTGGTGCCCTTGTTTTGAGTGATGGAGGTGTCTGCTGTATTGACGAATTCGATAAAATGTCCGATGCGACGCGTAGCGTCCTTCATGAAGTGATGGTCAGCTCGTGAATCTGAGTACGGCGGTCTCGACTGATGGCATCATTAGGAACAACAAACTGTTTCGATAGCAAAAGCTGGCATCATCACTACCTTGAATGCTCGAACATCCATTCTCGCCGCAGCCAATCCGGTCGAGTCGAAATACAATGTCAACTTGCCGATCACGCGAAACATTGATCTTCCTCCGACTCTGATATCACGATTTGACCTCCTCTATCTCGTCCTGGATCAGGTTGACGAGACGCTGGACCGGAAGCTGGCACAACATCTCGTCGGGCTATACCTTGAAGATGCTCCGGACACTGGAGGACATGATATCTTGGTTGGTTTCATCTCGAACTTTGGTGTGTTCGTGTATTTACGAAATGACTTAGCCTTTGGAAGAACTCTCTGCGTACATCGAGTATGCCCGAACGCATCTCCATCCCGTCCTTAGCTCCGAAGCCAGCGATGAGCTGGTCACGTCGTACGTTTCTCTTCGTGCCATTGGGGCCAATGAGCCTCGTGCCGCTGAGAAACGCATCACTGCCACGACACGTCAGCTGGAAAGCATGATCCGACTCTCTGAAGCACATGCGCGCATGCGTTTCGCTGCACATGTTGAGTTGCAGGACGTGCAAGAAGCCTGTCGGCTGATGCGCGAAGCGATTCGGACGAGTGCGATGGACCCGCGGACGGGCAAGATTGACATGGGCCTGCTGAACACGGGAACTGGGGTTGGACAGCGAAGGCTGCGCGAGGACATGCGGAAGGAGCTCTTGGCCATGTTGGATGGTGCTGGCGGGGCGAAGAGTCGGGGTATCCGGTGGGGCGACGCGATCAAGCGGCTGGGCGAGCAGAGCAGTGTTCGGGTGGACGCGGTCGAGTTTTCAGAGGTGATCAGGGCGCTTGAGAATGAAGGTGTCATTGCGGTCGTTGGAGAGCGCGACAGACGGATGATTCGGAAGGTCGAGGGTGGTTGAAACGAATGTTGTTGTACTGTTTTGTGTGTATTCTTACGTCCAATTTACGGTTAGTCTTTTTCTCACTAGTTCTCGTACGATGCTCTCGACGACGCGGAGGCTTCTGGTGCGCGCGTCAAAGCACCGTGGCTATATCGGGGCGGTCACGCATGCGAATGCTCGACCGAGCTTGGATTATCAGATCGATAGACGAGGTCGAATACCACACCGACGCCTCGCTACCACTTCCGCGAAAAGACACGCAGAACCACTCCACTTGGACTTTAGGTTCAACACCGACACCGCGATGGCATCCCTGAAGCGCCCACAGCCCCCGCCGAGCTGGCAGCACACCGTCGAGGACATCGAGCGACTGACCACCGAGGCGCTCGCCAAAGACAAGAAGGTCAGCGACGACATCGTCCAGCTGCCCGAGGACCAGCTCGGTTTCGACAACGTGAGTCCTCAGCCGCACCCGTCTCCCGTCGCTGACCGTCTTCCAGGTGTTCGTGAGTCTACCCTCGCACGGCATGGCTGCTCGCGCGTTCATCCTTTTTCTTTTCTTTCCCTCGTGACAGCTCGCGCTCGCCAACGCAGAGGCCCAATTCGACATCACCCTCGAGCCGCTCTTCTTCTACCAAAACGTCTCGACGCACAAACCCCTCCGGGACGCCTCCATCAAATCCGAGGAGCGCGCGCGCAAGTACGCCAACCAAGAGTCGATGCGCGAGGACCTGTACAAGGCCAAGGTGACCGCTACGGCCAACCTGCGCAAGTCGGACGCGTGGGACAAGCTGAGCGCCGAGCAGAAGCGGCTCGTGGACAAGATGCTGCTCGACGGGAAGCGCGCGGGGTTGGCGGTCGAGAGCAAGGAGGAGAGGGAGCGGTTGAAGAAGCTAAAGGACGAGCTTTCGGATGCGTGTCTCAAGTTCACGGTGCGTGGTGTTCTTTCTTGCATAGGTTGGATGCTGAATCGTAAACGATCGCGTAGCAAAACTTTAACGAGGAGAACGTGCGTCGGTCCTGTTTGCTCTCCGCATCTGTTGATCTGACTTTTTCGTGAATAGGGTCGCATCAGTTTCACGCGGGAACAACTGGATGGTGTCCCAGAGGACGTGATATCCGGGTATACTCAGCGTACGGAAGGCGACAAGGTGTTGTACGAGGTCACCTTCAAGACGCCCGATATCTTTCCCATCGTGAGTCGTCTGGCTATCGACGCGTGTCGTCGATCTGACGGCACGCCCTAGTTCAAATACGCCAACGACCCGAAAACGCGCCAGGCCGCTCAACAGGCCTTTGACGATAGACTCGCCAACAACGTTGGATACCTGGACACGGCCCTCCGCCTGCGCAGGCAGATCGCAGAGATCCTGCAGTACCCTTCTTGGGCAGATTACATCACCGAGATCAAGATGGTCAAGACTGCAGCCAATGCGAAAAAGGTTCGTCAATTCGATGGTCGCGTTCCCGCGCAAATCCCTCATCCACTTCTAGTTCTTGGACGAGCTCAAGACACACCTCGACCCTCTTGGCGCTCAAGAACGCACTACCCTTCTCCAGCTTAAAAAGGAGGACCATGCCAAGCGTGGGTTGCCAATCGATGACAACTTTTACATTTGGGACTATAGGTACGCCGTTGGGATCCGTCCCTCCGTCCTCGTCTGATCGTGCCGCTAGATATTACGATCGCCTCTACATAGAGCGTAACCTGAATCTCGACGATTCCCTCGTCAAGGAGTACTTCCCCGTGTCCGTCGTCGTCCCTGCCATTCTCGATATATACCAGAACCTGCTCGGTGTCAAGTTCGTCGAGATCACGGGCGATGCACGGGACGTGTGGCACCCCGGTGAGTGTCTTGCGATGTGTCGAGGCTGCGAGTGGGTGACTCATGTCTATGCAGAGGTGCAACAGTTTGCGGTTTGGGAAAAGGGTGCCAAGGACGAATCGGGTTTCGTGGGGTACTGTTACCTCGATCTTTCCCCTCGCGGTACGGCGTCGTGATTCCAGTGTTTGTTTAACACGCTCACCCCCCACCTCTTAGAGGGCAAGTACCCGCATGCCGCCGTGTGGGGCCTCCTTCCAGGGTACGAGCTCCCAAACGGAAAACGCCACTACCCTTTGACGGCCATGGTGGCGAACCTGGCAAAGCCGACGCCAGAGCGACCGGCGCTCATGCGGCACGACGATGTCACGACATTTTTCCACGAAATGGGACATGTGTTCCATGGTCTGCTGAGTCGGACGCGATATGCGCGGTTCCACGGGACAGCCGTCGCGCGCGATTTCGTGGAGGCGCCGTCGCAGATGCTCGAGAACTGGTCAGTGGTCGTCTTAATGTCATTGGTTCGGCGTGTCTGAACGGTTCGTGTCTCAGGTGCTGGGAGCCCGAGGTGCTCAAGAAAATGTCGAGCCATTACAAGACGCAGGAGCCGTTGTCGGACGACCTGATCGCCAAGATCATCAAGAGGTCAGTCAGAGTTCCCATCTCGTGCGCGTATCACGACGGCCAAAGGCTGACCATCGCATGCACAGTCGCTACGTCAACGTCGGGTTGTTCTACCTCCGCCAGCTCTTCTTTGCCACCTTTGATCTCGCGGTGCACAACAACAGCCTGGACGCGCACACGGACTATACCGCGCTCTGGAACGAGCTGAGGGAGCGGATCTCGCTCGTCAAGGGCGGCGAGTACAAGCCTGGGCAGGGGACGTTTGGGCATATCGTCGGCGGGTACGATGCGGGGTATTATGGGTGAGTTGCGCACGACTCTTTCTCTACTCCCCTCTCTCCCCCCTCTCTCCCGTTTACTCGCTTGCACTCGTTTGACCATGTCGCATGTCGCAGGTACACCTACTCGCTCGTGTTCGCAGCAGACATGTACGCCACGGTGTTCAAAAAGGCGCCGCTGGATCCTGCGCTTGGAAAACTGTACCGCGACAAGATCTTGTTCGTAGGCGGGAGCCGGGACGACATGGATTCGCTCAAGGTGTGTGCGAGCGGTGCGGTCTTAAGTGCTAGTGTGCTGATCGTCGATCGTCTTTGGTGCGGCAGGACTTTTTGGGACGTGAGCCGAACCCAAAGGCGTTTATCAATGAGATTGAGCAGGATGGGAGTGTTGCGAGGGGGTCGAGTTTGTGAGGGCACCATGATGCAGGGTAGGGTGAGAGCGTGTATGATAGCGTGCAGATGCTGAACTGATTTGGCGCGGATTCATACTCGGTGCTGTCGTTCAGAGTGTGAGTCGGGGGTATGATGCGAGATTGTGAAGCGAGGGTAGTTGTCTCTGACGGACCCTTTTCGAGATTGCCTGCTGGCTTGTTCCGAGTTGGTTACGACCATGGACTGCAGTTAATTGTGTCGAGCGAGAACGTTTACCTTTCACACGAAGCACTGAGAAAACCACGCGACATTTTCTCCTTCCACCAACGTTCATATCATCTCAACAGAACGTTCCCTATGATACCATCCGTAAGTTGGCTAGGTCGAAAGGACGGCTCGGATTCAAAGGCTTGGTACTCCAAGAGACCAACACGTTCATTTCTAAACCTTTGGTTTCTCACGTGGCAAGATGACAGGCTGATCTGAATACAAGCGAGTGGCTATACATTGGTGTTTGGCCGGCTCACGAGGCGCATCTGAACCCTGCGTACGCTCCGATGCGGGATGTAAACGGTGAGGGTGGCGTGTCCGGGTGCGAATCGCTGACCGGGACTCGTCGACGACCTTGTGGGGTGAGTGCATCGAGGACAGCCGAGGGGAACGTGGTGTACGCTTCGGAAGGGAAGACCACGAAGCTTCCAAACGCTTCGATTGCTGGCTCAAGCTCAGGAGCGCCCTTCGGACGACTTGGACCAGGTTGGGGAGTGGCATTTTGTAGATGGCGAGGTCGGGTATGACGAGATATGTCCAATCTAGGCGTATGTGTTAGATGGGTGGAGTGGACGGGGGAGGAAGTGACCTTGAAGGACAAAGGACTCGCTCTCTTGTAGAGGACGAGAGACCAAGTTGAGGGGAGGATATGGGGTCGGATTCCGCTGTAGGAACGGTGGTTAGCCCACGAAGGAGGCGACACGATGATGACTCGCCGGCTGGTCGCTCTCGGGCGCAGGGACGGCATCGGCGTTGCGACTGACGACGAGGTCGATGGCTGCGGTCATCTTGGAGCGAAGTCTCCTACGCACGACGCACGACTTGCTCGTCGCCTTTTTGGAGGTGTGAAAGAGGAGGCTGACGTTGTGCCTGCCATGCTTTGCGAGTGCAGCGACGTAGGCATCGGCGAGACGCCTCGCAGCGACGAACTTGAGGTGTTTGATGGCGTCAAAATTCCTGTGACGCCCGTTTTCGTGCGAGGTGGTGCTGGACTCGAAACTGGACCACCATTTTGGGTATCGGTGCGTGTGCGTGCGTGCACGGAGGGGGCCCGTGGCGAGGAGGGGATTGACGGGGACGAAGTCGACGGGTTCGTGGAGGATGGCGTTGGGGAATGCGCGTAGGGTGAACTGGGGACATGCGAAGGCGGGCAAGCGGCGGAGGGCGAGCTTGGCAGCGGGGTGGGCGGGGTCGACGAAGCGTGCGCGGTCGAGAAAGTACGGGTTGGCGTGTCCCGGGGACGTGCAGCGGACGTTGATGGCCCGTGCGGGGGACGGTCGACTGAGTCGTAGCATCGATAGAGGTCCAATAGTTTTATCTCACGTGACCAGCTTCCCTGAGGGGCCACCCTGCGGACGCGTTTCGTTGATTCGTTCACTTAAAGTTACTCATGGCCGACACAGACACGGCGCCACGGCGCTCGCAGCGCGACAGAAAACAGGTCAAGCCGTTCGCATCTTGTACGTGTCCAACTCTACAACCTGTCCTGCCCTTCTCAATCGAAAATCAGCCAGCCAGTCCCCGAGCAAGCGTAAACAAGACGAGGACTCTCTAACAGAGCTCTCCGACACAGACGACGACGCGGTCACGGAGCGCGAAGACGACGAGCCGGGCTTTGTGGCATCTAAACCAAAGAAACGCGCCCCACCACCGCGAAAACCAAAGGGGCCCCCTCCCGCCAAGAAACAGCGCACCGCCAAATCTACCGCCGCACCAAAACCAAAGCAAAGGCGCACCAAGGCAAAACCTGCCAATGGCCATTTCGATCCCGACAAGGTCGCCTCGGACACCAGGATCGCCGCAGATAATCCCCTCTTCAGTACGTTCCGTCCACTCCTTCCGTGCTTGCCATCTCATCTTGCGTCACAGACACGCTACTCAACCCTTCCGCCGCGCTTCAATCCACCGCCGAGGACTTTCTCCACTCGCTCTCAACAAGCGCCGGAGCAGCTCAGGCGGAACTGATCAACTGCATCTTGCGCGCATGTGGATGCAACGACTCGGTCGATGCAGACCAAGTCATCGACTATGACGGCGTCGTCGATTCCCTCGACAACTTCACAGAAGGACTCAAACAGGTGACATTCCTCGTCATGTTTCCATGACCCCGCTCATGTCTTTTCAGGAAAACTCACCCATATATCCCCTCACTTCCAAATTCCCCGCGTTCAAGCGCTTTCGCGCGTCCCTCTCAGAACTTATAGAACGTCTCGTCCTTGCAGCAGCCGAACTCGGTTCACTCTACACCACCGATCTCATAACAACGCTACAAACCTGGGTCATTGCCATGTCCTCCTCCCAAATACGTTCCTTCCGCCATACTGCCACAGTCGTCGCCCTCGAAGTAGAGACCGCCCTCTGCCAAGTAGCAGCAGCCGTCGAAAAAGAAGCCGAGATTGTCGGTCGACAACGAGAAGGTGAGCGAAAACGAAGAGCCATCCATAAATCCACCGCGGTCCGTGAAAAGGACTTGGACGGCAAGGCCGCAGAAGTTCGAAAACGACGCACGATCCTCGCTGAATACATCAAGGAAATCGTGGATGGGTACGCGCTACACTCGTCCTCCCATCGTCTCCATTCAACGTGTCTCTAGTGTTTTCGTTCACAGGTACCGCGACTTGGATCCCAATATCCGCGCAGAATGTGTCAAGGCTATGGGTTCGTGGTTTACCCACTATCCCGCACATTTCCTCGATGGATCCTATCTCCGGTACGTCGGCTGGGTCCTCTCGGATTCTAGCACACCCGTCCGTCTCGAAGCTGTTCGAGCCCTCGCAGTCGTTTACGCGCAATCCGAGTACGTCGGCTCACTCACTCACTTTACCGAACGCTTCAAACCACGGTTACTCGAGATGGCCGGCGGGGATACAGAACTGAGCGTACGCACCGCCGTCATTGGTGTTCTTAGCGCCATCGACTCGAACGCCCTCCTCGAGGACGAGGAACGCGAACGCATGTGTCTTCTCCTCTTTGACGCCGAAGTTCGTGTGAGGAAAGCCGTGTCAGCTTTTGTCGCCGGCGTTTGGCAGGAAGTGTCAGACGAGCGTGTCTCGGCCGTCGTAGGCCGTAACAAGGGGGAAAAAGTCAAGTCGAGGGCGGGCGTCAAAGCGTTGGTCATGTTGCTCGTCAAGTGGGGCAAGGCCCTCGACCGTGCGTCCGAGGCTCCCGAGGAGGAAAGCGAGGCGGGCGAGGATGGCGTACCAAGTCGACGGATACACCTACCGTTGTCGAGCGGTGTCGATCCAAGAGGGCGGATCGTGCTTGCCGTCGAAGCCCTGTGGGACGACGTCGACGCTGTCAGCGATTGGGAATGCATCCTGGACGTCCTACTACTTGACCATTCCGCAGGCAGAGACGAGGACATGGATGGGCCCGATTCGCTCGTCGAGTCTGCACGAAATACGGTGGATCCTGCATGGCGGTTATCGGAAGTGGAAGAAACAGTGCTACTCGAAGTACTCGTGGCATCGTTGCGTCGCGCCAAATTGGCGTCGATAACCGCAAAAAAGGTTCGTCTCACGTCACTGTTCCCCTGAAGGCGCTTTTCACATTTTTCTCTCAGGGTGACGAAGAGACGGTAGTGTCGGACCTGACGCGTGCCTTGATCAAAGGACTGCCAAGGTTGTTCATCAAGTACCAGACGGACGAAAACCGTATATCCCAAGTACTCCTCATCCCGCCATTGATGAACCTCGACCTGTACCTCGAGATGCGAATGATGAACGTGCGTCGTCGTCATACTTCAGTCCGTGTCGACAAATGGAATAACCATGTGTTGTAGGCGTATGCGAGCCTCTGGGACGACGTGTCGAAACAGTTCCTCTCCCATTCCTCGCAGTCGGTACTGACCAAGGCTGTCGCCGCGATCCGACATTTCATGGCCGCCACGTCGCTGACGAATACGAACAGCACCAAGATCCTCGAGCTCGAGGACGAGCTGGCGACGCAGCTGCGCGATGCCGTCGCGGGCCGCGAAGAGATCGAGGTGGCGTCATTTTCTGAGGACGAGGTGATCTCACTCGGCGCCGTGTGTGCGCGGATATGTGCGTTGGCGGGCTCGAGAGACATATGTGCATGGATGGAGGAAGACGAGGGTGGCAAGCAGAGCAGCGCGTGGGACATCATCTGTGCCCTCGTCGAGCGCGGTCGTCTGGGATATAAAGAAGAGGAACGGGTGAGCGTGCTCATCTTTGCGTCTGTTTCGTGAGACAGGGACTGACCCTCGTCAGATGGTCGAGCAAGGCCTGCATCTGCTCGGCTTACATATCATCTGGAAGGCACATAGCTTACCCGACGTCAAGGACACGTCGCCGGACAGCAACGCGTCCCGAAAAGGAT
>JBBPMW010000544.1:0-16828 GCA_038090535.1 Tylopilus alboater | reverse complement strand
AAGAACTGCCTAATTATTCTTAAAGATATATTTGGAAACCTTCACCATTTTTGCCTGGCTAACACATTTGATCACCTCTACAACAATCTCACTTGTTAGCTTGGACTTTCTATCTGGGAACTCTGAGAGATCCAGTCAGTCTTCTATATGTTGTAGCTTGCATCATGATTTGATGACTGATATGTTGTCAGCAAAGTGTTATTGAATGAAAACAACTATCTGGAGGTTACTATCCCACCAACATTAAATAATGTAGTCAATTCCATATGATCAATGCAAAATAAACTGCCAGATATTTATTCTTTCATGATGTATCAATGGATGTGTTCTCATGTGTACCATGATATATATATTAAATGAGTCCAGTATGTAAACAGAATTAGTCAGAATGTTCCATAGCCACAGCCGCATTCGACCTTTCATTGCGCTCTGCACGCTTCTGACGGATCCTGGCGAGAGCGCTGTTTTTCGACGGGAAACGTTCAACCTTGGAGTAGAGCGGAAATATCTGGCTGTTCACTTCATTAGACAACAAATCAATCAGCCTACACAAAGAAACACTCACCGGTTCCACCACATCATCAACTGGTCGACTTCATCCTTTTCCTCGGGGTCCTCAAGCAGCTCTAAAATACTGTTGTAGAAGCGTTCGGAATCTGTGACGAGGTCAGTGCGAGAGAATACCTGCGCCGAAGTTAAGGCGAAGCAAGCCTATAGGAGCGATGAGTTCATCGCAAGCACAACGTTCGCCCTGCTGACCTGTGTCGCAACGTACACGAGCGAAGCTTTCGTGACTGAGTGCATGCCATGGATCCGTGCATTTCCGGAGCGCATAGCCTTGGGCTCCTGATCTACAGAACTGGGAGACATGAAAACATGTTTAAATGCCTTCGGCAGCGAAAGTCAGCAGCAAAATGAACCAGTATGTGCATGAGTACTTACTGCTACGAGGAGACCGCTGCGGAGAAGGCCATTCCATGGGTCTTCCGAGTCATACATATAATTCGCATACAAGAAAATCAGCCATTGGTCCCCAGCGACTTGCAGCTTGCCATTGACAAGTTTGGTCCGGATCCTGCGAGTCATGCCCAAGCCAACTGAGTAATACAACACTGTGAAACAGAAAAACTTACTCGGGGGTGTTCCAGTCAAGTCCCACTGGACAGAGAAGAGCTCCGGTGCGATCATGGTGAAAGCCGCGTCCAGATTTGACATTGCGGGGGATGTGGGGATTTAGTGATTGGCCTTTCGGAGTAATCCAGTCGATGATAGGACCTTTCATCCCTTTGGTGTCATCAGCCCTAGCGCCATTGGCACCTTTCTGTATCTGTGAAAGTCGACGCCGGTGAATTTGTATACAATCGACAACAACGAAACATACCAAGTCTGCAGTCGCAATCACCTCCTCCTCCGAGGACTCCATAAGTCGGTTTTCTAATCCCAGCACTATTCGAAGAAGGTCGCGGAAAACAACGGATTCTTTCCTTTCACTGCGGGTCTAGTCAAAGGTCATCAATAGTCAGAGGTAGTAACGACGTACGCAGCTGTGAAGGACTCTTCAGGAATATCGTCAGACATGGCCTGAATGCCATTCGTGATTAACGTTTGTACATTGCAAAAGGCATGGACAACTCTTCCGAAGTGGCGCCCGTGGTGGACTAATGGATCTTGAGTGGTCCTACGACATGCAAAGTTAGAAGCTAATAACGGTTCGACTTCAAACGGAGGCTCACGGTTTTTTCCTGGGGCCCAATTGTAAAGCGCTAGAACATCCACGCTTCCTACCGGATGTAGGAAGTTCGTCGTGAGCGGCACTGGGAACGGTAGACATCGAGACAGGTCGAAGCACAAGGGCTGCGTTGTATCCGACGAACCTTCCAGTTTTATATGTTACACGAGCCATTGCCAATCAACAACAACTGGTAGAAGCGTCGTAGTGAGCGAACGATCTTCACGCTCAGCTGTACCGTTGAATCGACTCCATTTGTGAGATGGGAATCCCGCATGACCGCAAGTGACAGTGTAGGGATGTCACATGTCACAGTTCGTACCGCCGGCTTGATGGGTGAGAAAATTTATGTGGGCTTTACTCTCCTTACCCGGTGTTCCCATCACCGACTGGTCAGTGTGGCCACAGTTTGCTTGGAGCAGCTTAGCTCACCCCCGTGTTTCTCATCACTGACTCGTCGGTAACGCAGCTCACCACCTTCATCATGTATTCATGAAGCGTATACGGGTTCGTTTGGCATAAGTATGAGGAGTATTGGCATTCATTACGCTCACTCCCCATACCAGCACCTTATGCCTAAAAGGGTCGACATCCTTCTCACTCGGTCAGAAGTAGCATCGGAATCCATTCCCAATGGCAGCAGACAGACGCCGGCCTAGAGGTATGTTTTCTTCACACCGACATCGACATGATCACCATGCGACTGTTAACATTTCAACAGCCTCTCTGAGTCCGCCGCTGACTCCCACTCGGATAACTGTGGTTCCTGGTAGCGGTGACTTGGATGAACTCGATCCACGGCAGCGCTCGGACATTCCAAGTGAGTAACTGCCACCCGCCTCATAGAAACTCATCAGACAAGTTAGTGACAGGCTTAGACGCTGGGCAGCAACCTCCTCGAAAACGCTCTCGCCTTGAATGTAACTCCAATTCTGATGGCTCTTTGGCGAACTCGGAGACGCCAACAAAATCATTGCAAGAATTGTTGTCAACTCTCATTCAAGAAGTACAAGCGATGAAGATCCAACTAGGACCACTGTTGGGCGACCAAGCTGCAAATCAAACCTTACTTCGCGGTCCTGTCGGCGTTTCCGAGTCTCAAGGTGCCTGTAGGATTTGTCAGTGTTACTGTGGTCATTGGCGGGTAGCAGTGCAAAGTGACAGTTTCGAAGGGTGGTCGGGCTGTAGTGACATTGACACCGACCCTTTACTAGAGGGATCCCAGCTTCCGTAGTTCACTATTCCCAAACTTTATAAATACTCGAATAACAGAACACAGGCTCATTTCGTAAGAAAAAAATTGGGCATTTTGGCCTGGGGGCGGATAAGAAAACAACAATCGCATGTCCATGGTACTCGTAGAAATACAATTCTGACTCGGACAATTCAAGGTGACCTGGATATGTGAACATGTTATGCAT
This sequence comes from Tylopilus alboater, assembly GCA_038090535.1. Classification (NCBI taxonomy): domain Eukaryota; kingdom Fungi; phylum Basidiomycota; class Agaricomycetes; order Boletales; family Boletaceae; genus Tylopilus; species Tylopilus alboater. The sequence goes on along the minus strand of JBBPMW010000544.1, from coordinate 13,678 downwards.
ACTAGAGTCAGAAATGACTCACTTTCATCCTTCGGTGGCCGCTGGTATCGCAATACGAGAGGGTTTGGTGTGAGGGGAGCTCCCATGAATGTGAGCAGGCCTGCTCCGGACCCGGAAAGCATTGCCATGAAAGGATCTGAAGCGAGAAGAGAGGGGACGAACAACCGTATGTCCGATTGTCAAAAGATAAGAAGCTTCGGGAGTGGAAATATCTCTGAGTGCAGACAAAAATTGTGTGTGAGTGCATTCAATGGTCTCCATGGAAAGGTGTTGTGCAATCGACTCCTCGATCTTCTCAAGCGACTTCTGAGCTTCCAACATGTTCTCCATGGCAGCTTTCTTTGTCCTCAGTGCAGCACACCAAATGTGCGCCTGCTGTTTAACCTCCTGGAAATCTGGGGACAATAGCTCAGGGTCCTAGTTTCTGATGAGTAAGCGGCAGTCACTGAGAGTACTAGTAAGGATTATTACCATACTATTCGCATTCCCTGGGTCAGCGAGCACCCTACCCGGCCCTTCAACCGAAGAGTCGGGCAATGATGATGCAGAGGAAGTGGGGGATGGAGACGGGGTGTCGTTAACCAGATAGCAATTTGGAGATATGACGTTGGATAAGGCCTCTGCTTTCTGTGGTACACCTGCCAGTGATGCCGCAGAGGAAATAGCCAGAATTTGTTCAGTATTCATGGGGGGCCGGTCCCTCCGGTGGTCTTCGAAATGCAAAAGTACGTTCAAGTTGACGGGGAGTAGGCACTGCGAAACTTCTCAGTGCGGGTTTTCAAGTCACATCATATGCATACCGCATCACGGACTCAGAGTCCTCCGTAGCCAGGTTTAGAATGTGGCTCCGACTCCGATGGACACCTATCGCGTAAACTTGAATTCTTCTCACTGTTTGTAGAAACTTGCTTTCGCAGCACTCCAGCCTTGTCGAAAGGTCACCGGTGATCTGCCGCATCAAGTTTCCGACCGTCACGGTTACGCTGCCAGTAGCCCTGTCATAGCTGCGGCCACATGTCCATAAATGGTGGCCCCTTCAAGTTCAAGTTCTCCTGTCACCGTAACTGCAGACTGCATATTACAGCTGATTGCGAAAACCTTGGGAAATCGTGAGGCGCGTCAATCGCTGCTGACTGCCGGCTGTATGGTGGTAGTTGATCATGTAGATAACGACTTAGGGTTAGAGCTTGTGAGTGGAGGTAGTACAACGCGACCCGACCGTGACGCTGAACCTTCGTTTCCTTTTTCGGCTGACATCTCACTCAGGCTGGTGTTGTTTGATAAGGGTAGGGATTCCAGCGTTTCCCACCTGCTCCGAGTCGGCGGCGTACGACGATGACAAAGAATCGTTGCAACCTGGCAGAACTCCAGAATCATGGCCCGTAAGTAGCTGGCTAGTCGCACCTACTAGTAGTCCGCAATGTCCTCTCAAGGCCATGTGATGTGGTAGTACATGGCCAAAACGTATTACACAAAACCGTCACTCATAGTGAACGGCTCCGGAACGCCGCAACTGCCCAACGTGACCCGACTTCAAGTTCACAATGCCACCGAGCGCCCAAGGCAGCGTTGTCAGTGGCCTTGTTCCATAGACAGCACATCACTGTGATACCTACGGGATGGCAAGTATTATATGCCAGTGGTTGGCTCTGAGCCCGTAGCATCAATCTACAATAGGGCAGCGCTCAAACCACGGCAAAATGCGTTCCTTGTCCGTGATCTCTCGCTGACTGTTGAAGGTTAAATCCACCCACCCCTTATGTCATGTCAATGCATGATCATGAGTACCGCCTTTTGTACATCGCGCACGCCCATTCGTCAAGGAGAAAACACGCGATCACCTCATGGCCGTCCGTTGTGGGTAATCTCCCGGGGTTTGTTATGTCCACAAAATACAAAGTACCTAACTCAAACATCCTCTTCCGTCCTCCATTTTGTGGCCGGGTACTGAGCCTTGTACCTCTGCAAGGGTACATCATGATGGTGCTTGACATGGCATAATAGTACACGACGCCCGTGGCAAGTGTGAGCGGAGTGTCACGTCCGTAGGGGAGTGACTTACTGGCAGTGAGGTGTCCTGCAATGCTTCCATCATTCGAGGTGATATCAAATTAACTCCAAGTCTTCCTCGGGTCGCCCACTAGCAGCACCACTGGGGGGATATAGCCCATCGCTGCCACAGCAAAGTACAAGTTGCCTTGTGCACGCAAACGTCTCTTCAAGGGAGATTTAGATTGATGACTCGACAGCCCTACAACTGACAAGAAGAACATGGTAAGGTCAAAGACCGTGGGGTAAATACAATGCCATCCGACTCTTCGGCGTCCAACGAAATTGCTCGAGAAAGGTGCAACGTTAATACAAGATCGTCGATGCAGCGTTCCCCCCGTACAGCAACATCATTCAAAGTCTCTCCGTTGGGGGGTTCCTCGTTTCGGTCGAATAAAATTGGGTGTTGACCATCCCTGAAGTGATCCTCGAGCGATTTATTGAGGAATCCGATGCATCTGCCATGAATGACCCTCGGCGTCACCAAAGCACTGTTCTCAGAGGTCATGATCTACTTTGAAGGTTGGCTTTGGATCAGTTTGGCTGTCGAGGAGAGCCACGGCCGATGAATAGGTACGCTTGAGGTTCGGATGATAATCGCATCCAGATGGACCTTGGCATAGGCTTCACTGAGCGCTTTGGCTTGCTATGGATACTGAGATAAGGAATGGACGGAAAGAGGGATTGTTCTGCTCATTCGTATGCCTGATAGTTGGATTAGTTGACTGCGAGTAGTCGATGGGTGCTCCTCACCGAGTTCGCTCAGTCCTGCGTCCTTTTGCCCTGCCAAGACTGGTCTCTGCATGAAGATGAGCGACTACTAGGGATCTGATGGCGGGGTCAGCGAACAGATGACAAGCTGAATGTGCTTACAAAGGAGACAATGAGCATTCAACCATCCGTCCACGCTGATCCTTGCCCGTGAACGCCATGAACAGTCCAATGTGGCCAGTGATCCGCACTCACTCCTGTGGCGTTCCGGGGCCAACCTGTCTGTGACTCAGGGTACCTGGGATAATTGTGTTGGACGAGGCATACTGGGGTACAATACAGGTGGGTCCGGCCAGGGAAAGGGTGTTCCTGGGATCCAACGACTGGGACAGGGGCGTCGTCGAACCAGCGTGGGGTGAGGCTGCACACCGTGACGTGGGTCTGAGGCAACAGCAGTGATGCGTGTGGCGGGCGGCGGGGAGTGTTGAGTTGAACTCCGCCTGAACTGCCTCCCATACTTACTCTCGTGGCACCGAACACCAACATTGAACTTGTCTGCCGGGCAGCAATGCTCCGAGCCCTCTTATCTCCTCGTCGACTTTCTTGCATTCAAGCGCCAGCATTGCTCACAGGGTTTCTGTAGAGAGCACTTTCTCGTCGCAGCACGTCACTGTCCACAATACAACGAAAGCAAGCATAATCACATGACTCCCAGCTGTGAGTCGCTCCCTCAACCGTCTGCATACCTGCTCATGTACTCCGTAGGTCTGTTATGCAATACCCCAGTCGCTATACCCCCAGAGAGGACCCCAACATCCACATGGAACGCCACACCATTGCAGTGTGGTGTCATGACGGGGAAATCTGGCAGGATTGGGTCTCAACCCATGTGTTGCATGAGGTAAAATGCGGAAAGGTTCTCTATGCGCTGATCGCTTGCAACGTTCATCCCGCCACCCTTTTCATTCCGAGTACACAGGCCTGCAAGGAGCAGTACTGTCCTCAGCATCATTTCCTAAAGGACCATAGCTACTCAAGCCTTACGTCGACCGCGGCTTCATCTCCCAATTCGCACAACACGTCTTCATTGGCGGATTTCAAGCTCTCCGCCAAGACTTTTACTACGCAGGCGTCGAATGCATCCAGTTCTCGCGCCAACCCTCTCCCTTCATCGTCCCGAGCTTCGACATCTTTGAATGTCACTGGCTTGAACAACCCGCTCCCAAAGGCTGACCGGTGAGGTGTGCTTTGTCCTTCTCGCTCAGTAAACACTCATAACCCGTTAGTACTATTGCTTCCCCCACTTGTCCACACAAATCTGCATTACCTTCACCATTGTCACCAACTGCGGGACCGAACCCATTACCTGTCGAATGTCGAATGCCTTCCGATTCGGATTTTGGATCCTTCAAGTGTGTCTTTCGTTCCCCTATCTATTTTTGCCGCGGCATGATATCTCCCGTGTACTAGCCGCGCCAGGGTGGAAAGAGAGAGCAGGAGGAAGACCATGTTGGAACGAGCCAAGAAGGGGATAAAACGTCAATCAATGTTGAACGCTTTCATCACCGTCACAGATTGTGAATATTCACACGCACCACCCACTGACATGGTCCGCTGTCCTCGGTATCAGCCTAGAGCACACGTGGCGCAGAGTTCATCCATCGCTACACCATAAACAGGTGTGTTCCTTTCCCTGATCTATTGCTGTCACTTATTCACTTTGCAGATGCTGGACGCGCTCTCGCAACCCGACCGTCACCCATGCACCCAGGACTCGTCCACCAACGAGAACCATCTCATGTCTGAGCACGGCATTGTTGCACGTTCGATTCCTGTCAACGGAAAAGTGTTGAAGGGCTACTCTGACGCTTCCGGAACCGGTCTGGTTATCGGGGACCCCAACGTCGAATTCACCCCCAACGTCTCTGCATACACGATGCCATCTCCGATGGCGGCATCGCCTGCACGTTTTAGGGAAAGCGCAACGGTGAAGTTGCACTCACCTTAGCTCACCGTGTCATGCTCTCGCTGCTTGGTTTCGTTGGCACCTATGATGCCAACACTCCTTTCTAAGCCTCTGTTATTCCTGTTCACCGATTCGAGGCGCATACACACACTGTGACGGTTATTTCATACAGCCCCACTGGCACCGTGTTTGCTACCGGATCCACTCACGGGACCACCACCGTCTGGGAATCCCTCACACTTAGAGTCAATGCGTTGCTTTACCTCCCCCAGCCCCCCGCCACGTCTAGGACGCAGTCGGTCGCATCTTGGTGGACAAGGAACTCGTGGTCATCATCGTTGGGAACCGCATGATGACATGGAAGGTTCGACTGACCAATGGTTGCGAGCATTAACACAAGAAGCCGAAACACAGCTCAACGTCACCATTAAGGGACGTTGTAAGTCTCCTCCGTCCTTGGTTCCGACTCGCTCTCTGACGCACGTTGCAGAATAATACAAGATGCACAAGGATATCGTCAAGTCTTACATGGAACTCGAGTACAAGAGAGCACATACACGACGCATATATGGCCGCGAACGTGTTGCAGCATCCACATACCTGCATCTCCTTCATGTCGTCCTGAAGAGATAGAACTTTGGCATTGCTAGAAACTTCCTGAAAAGGTACCAAAGTGCTGACTTTCCGTTTCCGGGCTGAGCGTGGGGTCTGCTGGCTGTCTAACAGACTGGTGCGTCCACGAGACGGTGATGGAGACAAAGATTGGACACACTCGGTCTCTCAGAGTTGGAGGCTGTCGAATATGTGTCGATGTGCTCGCGTGAAGAGGAGGAAGTGTGTCAGAAGGGAATGGTCGTCGACAAGGGAGTGTTCGAGGGTGACGTCGATGACCTGCCTGGTACACCGACATCCTCTCGGTCCAGGTCTACCCCTTCCACCCCCTTGTCACCACTCTACTGGAATTCGAGTCACCATTCAAGTGGCCACCAGTACCTGCATGTCTCACCCCATAGATAGATTATGCTATCCCTTGGTACTGATATAGAATAGAATCATTCTTGGTCATCTCATGAGTGGTCTGAGGAGTTTGAGTGAAGGTAGATGACTACTACTAGTACCACAACTCCAAATTCTGTCTACTTGTCACTTTGCAAGGAAATGGACTAGCTTCTGGCGCCAAAGGTTTTGTCCATCCATTGAAAGATGAGGTAATCCAAGCAGAATCTTCAGAAAAAAATCATAGACCTTTTTGATGATTTTCTCTATTTTCCAGCACTTTGGAACAGAACACCAGCTCATGAGATGGGGATTCCGATTCTGGTACTCATTGACTGCTGCAATAAGCTTCAAGGTGAGGAAAAACAGTAAGTCAATGTTGAAATAGAACTAGTAGAAAGTGACTTACCCAGCCACATATGGTTGCCCCTGCATGAAGTGAAAGCTCCAATTCTGAGAGTGGAGCACCTGCCTTATTGGTAAATTTGAACAAGCCAAAGTTCTGGCCTGTTCCATAGGCAGCTCTCCTAAAAGCCTGATGAAATGCTATATTGCCAAATGGTTCCTAGAAAATAGAAGCTGAAAATAATGCTTAAATATAGGATAACTCAACACTTACTAGAATCAAAGGATCCAACTGGGTGGTTTGATGAAAAATTCCATACCCATATGTGTCAGACTCAGAATACTTAGTCCACCATTCTACCAAGTTCATATTGATGGGTGTATCCAGAGGAATGAGAGGGGTTGCCAATGGATGATGATCCTCAGGCAGGCTAGAAATCCTACCAGTGACCAGGTCCAAAGATTGTGGCCAAAGGTATTCATTATACCTGTTTGATACCTCCTTCAACTCCTTGATGATATAAGCCTTGAAGGCAGCATCTGATAGTTGAGTGGACACCATTTGCCCCCTTGGCAGAGTTATCATAACTGGCATTGAATAATGTCAATCTTTAGTTCAAATGAAAAATCCAAACTTACCATTTTCTAGTACCCAATCTGTTCCATAACCACTGGCATGAGCCATACTTGCATACTCAAAAATCACCTTGGCTAGAGTTTCCCTTGCAAGCACCTCAGAAATATTGATGGTGGTAGTTTCATGGAGGTGAATGCAAAGGACCTGGCAGGCAGTCTTGAATATATTCATCCAGTGGTGGGCCTGGGCACTGTATAGACTTGTAGTCATGAACAAAGCTATAATCATCATAATTAATGTAATGTAAACTTGGCAACAGAAAAAAAGAGAGAGAACTTACAAAAGGCAGAGAAATGGATTTCAGGTTCAGAGAGGTGTTGGGAGTTTTCCTCCACCACTGCCATGACTGGTATCTGACTCACTGGCAGGCTTGAACTGGGAATAGTACTAGCCTGAGCCTGAGCAGAAAATTGGACCTGTTCAACCTGAAGTGAAATGACTGAGTTCCCCAAGGCTGGCAGAGTCACCTACTGCTGGCATGGAGTCACTGGGGGGTGATTCAAACCCAAGTCCAAGTCCAACAAGGTCATGGTTCCACTGAGTGAAAAAAGCATTGTCGGCAGCTGCATCCAAATTGAAATTGTGGACAAGGTAGTCATGAAGTTGGTCCAGCCTGGCTGTAGCCAAGTCCGAGTTGTTCTGAGGCTGGCTACTACTACTAGTAGCAATGTAATTCCTATTGAATTGTAAGTGAAATTGGCACACTGAATATTGGATGAAGGAAATTAGGATTCTCGTACGGTGGCACTGACCCTGGTTGACCGGCGGGATTGGCACCGTGACTCGGGGGGGCTGGGTGTGGCGCACTGCCACTGGCAATGGCAGTCGCCGCCGCGGCTGCAGCCTGAACCTGAGCCGCGTCCAAGTCACTGTTACCGTATAGCCACCCCACTGAGCCCTGGTTTGCCAGCCTGAGTGAGTCGCGATAGGGCTCCAAGTCCGAGTCACCGCTGGCGGGCCCGGCCCAACCCTTGTTGACGATGTGGTCGATTGACTGCCAGTGGGACATGATAGCGAGGGGATTCAAGTTACGGTGAGTTCAAGTTGGCGCCAGGGTCCGCTGAAGTTATCTCACTCACTCTCTGACAGCCTGAGAGTCTGGGTCCCACCGTCATCACCGTGACTGTCATAGTTGGCTGCCGCATCAAGATCTCCATTGATATTCTGTCTCACACTGGCACGCTCAAGTTCGTGGCCTGGACCCGGGCCCCGTCCTTCCTTGACCATGGCGCCACGTCTTGGAGAGTCACCCAATCATGTTTCTTCATGATTACTCCGTCCAAGTTCCAGTCCACCCGAGCCTCCTACCAAATGCGCCCACATCAAAGACCTGCGCGTGCATAGCTCTAGCTGCCAAAATGGTGTCGTGTCGTGCCACTGACGGACCCCGAACCTCTTCGCTGGTATCCCGTGGCAATGCACCTCCGAGTCACCCGTCTCGGCCCACAGTGTTATGGGACAAGTACTGTCGGTCGCTATATGGCGTCTTTTGGTGCAGACGGAACCGTCAAAATCTTGGATTGTCGAGGTTGGAAGGGTGCTATGAGAGAATGGACGACGAGAGTGCCAGTGGGTGTGCTGAGCTCAAGTAGAGTGCCACTGGCAAGAGTACGTTGGCAGTCGCTACCGGTAGAAGTGTGAATGTGCGTGCCCTGTTCATTTCTCGATGTGTCACGGCTCATTTATGCATTGCAGGAGACATGATACCATCGATACAGACTTCGTTCGCTCCAAAAGTCACCCCGCAACTTGACCTCTCACACGTCATACCCCGCTGGCACCGACTGCCCACAGCATGGTACTGTCACGGTTTTGGCCGTTGCAGGATATCCTTCTAGTCGGGTACAATGCTGTGTCGGTCCAGCCTTCTCGTGCAGGGATCTGTACAGCCAGAATGAGGCAGATCTTCTCGAAGACAAAAGGGAGAGACGGGAAGGTGAGGTCAAGGGTCTCTTGGACAAGGTCAGCCCCGCCCGATTCATGACGCGAATAGAACTACACACACTGACCTCTTCTTAGATTCAACCAGATATGATGGCGCTAGATCCTGACTTTGTGGGGTCGTTGGCACCTCCGACGAAGCCGAAGATGGCAGTGAATGATGTGAGTGTTGATTCCTAATTAACTGAGGTGCACCAGGTGAGGGAACTGTCGCTTGGTATGCTAGTAGGGAACCGCGAGTCTTGACCAGCACCCACCCATACGCCTATGCCATCCGAACTCGAACAAACCCTCGCCTTCCTCTTTGCCCACCATTTCGTCCTCTGCTACCTCCTCTTGCAGGGTGACCACATCACGTCTCCATCATCCGTTACTCGGGCATCATGTTCGAGGGCGACCACAGTGTGTTGCGATCGTTGGGCGTCAAAGTTGGTATCATGGAAATGTGTGTATCAGGACGAGACGACGCGAGTTGGTGATCTCGTCAGTTGTTTACACATCTTTCGGTGTTGCATGATCCGGCCACTTGATCGGTGCGTACGCATGCCTTTTGTTTTGCTTGATCGTGCCACTCATTGCTGATCCCCCGTTTACAGATAGGTCACTTCTTCGGGCGTCAACGTCACATCTGAGTCGATATGATCATGATGTCGGCGCTCGTGAAAACGACTGGTGGGGGCGTGTACGTTCCACTGAGACTTGTGCTCACTGCACACGTTCAACACAAACTTGGTCGGACTGTTCAAATTTGGATTGTCAGCAAATCAGATGGGGATATAGTTGTGGCAACTCTGCATCACAGCCGTCATTGGTCTTATCGATTGTGCCAGGTGGGCTGTTAGCGATAAAAAGGTGGCACTTCAAGTCAGGTAATTGTAATTTGGTCCTGGCGACATGCTCCTCGAGCAGCTTCTGTACCGTTTCGACAACGCCACTCATCACAAGCCTGCGGTAGATAAAAGCCGCCTCCAAGTCGCTTTCCGGCTCACTCATATTACCTATCCGGTATTGAATTTCTCACTTACATCGAAAGGGGATTTGGACCCCAAGTACAGAGCCGTGTCGGAGGCCACAAGCGTTAATCGATAACTATAGAGAACTCCAGGCTATACTCTCAGCCGCCTGGGAGAAAAGATCGTATCGCGAGATCCGAAACTTCGGTGCGTGTCCACACCAGTGTCCACTACCTAGCAACAACTTGTTCATCCTTCCATTCGCCATACTCAAAGCACCGAAACGACAATCGGAACCATCAGTAGGGACATCCACAACAATGACAGACATTCTTGATGGTTAGCGCCTCCCAACATCTTATCATCTACCCACAACCACGCACTAACCTTTGCTAGATCGACATTACAACTTGTCGCGTTCCATTGCAGCAAAGTACTCTGGTGCAGCTGTTGAAGGCTTCTACGAGTATCTGACGCACAATGAAAAGATACTCAAGACCGAGGATGATCCCGAGTAGTTTGCCAAGTTCTGCTCCATTGCTCAGAGTTCGGGCACTGGCAAATCAAGCATGTTGACTGAGGTAAACGAGTTTCATTTTTAAAGATGCAATTGAAGCGGCTGAATCAATCTCAGTCGAGCAAGAAGAATGTCATAGTGATTCACATGAACGTGCGTGGAGAGAAGGACAAATTAGGTTTCCCTCGCGTGATCTGATCCCATCAAAAATCTTGACTGAATCTCCCTGGAAGAGTCCAAAATGCCCCCTAACTAACCGGGAGGAAGGTGAGCCCTTGACATTGGTTTACGATCCATCGCCTCAACTTCGTAAATACAAGGTGATGCTTGTGACTTTGCTTCGCAAGATTGGGGAGTACGACAAGTCGCACGTGTCCGGGATTTGATGGACTCATCGGTCTCCTTCGTTCTACCAAAATCGGCGTCGATCCATCCTACAAAACGTGAGTGGATAAGTCAGAACGTCGGAAGTGTGCTCACATTCATCTCAGGCTTCTGTGGAATCTCTCGCAAAACATTGATCGCCCCGGTTCTAGTGAGTCGGGTATATGCCCGTGCCCTACCTCATCCATGATCCCCCATATTACCAATCGTGGTGGACCCATGGTTGGAGTCGAGGCATTAGCTACGCAAGGTCTTCCGGTAGACAATCTGCTTCTTACCCGAGAACACCTGGACGAGCCCGCTGATCTCGCTATGTCTTCAACTGTGGTGGGGCCTTGTATTCTTGCTGCGTTGGTTGTCTGCAGGGGGCTTCTGGAGGCGGGAGACGATAAAGAAACTTACAAGATGAAGAAGCTTGATGCTGTATCTCAACTGGGAGATGAGGATCCTATGGAGGTCGATTCCACACCCAAGTCCTCTGTGGAAGACCACATTTCTATCCTCGAGCAGTTGGCCAAACAACCGTTGGACCTGTCCAAAGTGAATACGGTCTCAGTGAAGGATGTTCTCAAGCACGCGACCCGAAGTGTATGGCTCTACCTATGCGAGTCGCAAAGATATCACGACAAGGAGCTACTTCGTTGTCAAGACTGTTGCTCGTCTTCCTGCAAGGAGTGTGCTGGACGTCTGGTCGATGTACACACTATCACACGTATCCCCTGGGACTTTCGTCAGGGAGCTTGAATCCGTCCTTCATGTGCGCCTGTTGATCACCGGTACCACCACAGAGCTCCTCGACAATCTAAGGGCCGCTTCTACCATAACTGCATCCTCCAGAAGCGTTGGGCTAGTTGGCGTTCTGCCATCATTCGGGTCCCGAGCTCAGAGTTGCGCTCCGTTGAGCTCAAGAGACAAGAAGTCTGGATTGCAGTTTATCAGTCCACGTCAGCTTCTTTCGCGACCCCAAGCAGACGGAGTGGCGACCATACTATGCGATTCCCCTGGAGAGCGAACCCGCCAATGCAGAGATTCGTCGTTTCCTACAGCTCCCTGTTGCAAGATTCAAATGCCAGGGCGGCTTGTTGCAAGGTCACTGGCAGTTCCCCTTACCCTACAATGGCGGGATCACTGTGACCGTGACTGGAAGCGAGCTTAAGCCTTCCTAGGGATCCCGGTTGGGTTTATTGGGGGAAGAATTTAGGGAAGCTCATGTCCATTCACACCTGAAGATCACTGTGCCAGCAGAGGCATCCTTCACACGCACCCGCAGAGCAATTCTCCAAATACACAAATGTCTTCTTCCTCTTTACCGCATGCATTCAGCAGATACCCAACATGTCCCCCACAAATCAGTACACGACCACCGCACCCCTCGCTGTCGTACTCCTTGCTTTCACTTTCAAAGAGGTCCAAGAAGACCTCGTCAGTCCCTTTCCTTTTCCCTTGAATTTCTTCTCATCGTCTCTTAGAAACGACACCACTCCGACTCAGAACTCAACACCCGCATCACAAAAGTACTCTCCTCGTCCTCTTCCTTTGAACCATGCAAATGGAAGGATGTCCGCGTCGGCGACATCGTTCGCATCGGGTCAGACGAGTTCATCCCCGCAGATCTCGTGCTCATCTCTTCATCCGAACCAGAGGGTCTCTGTTTCATCGAGGCATCCAACCTCGACGGGTACGCCTCCCTCCTTCCGCCACGCACACGTCTCATCCTGTCCCAGCGAAACCAACCTCAAAATCAAACAAGCGTCCCCTTCCACCGCAGTGCTGACGTCGCCCTCCCTCGTCACATCCCTACACGGCTCTCTCCGATCCGAACAGCCCAACAATTCCCTGTACGCCTTTGAAGGAACTCTGGAGCTCCTCTCGATGCAGGCGTCCCTCGTCAAATCCCCATGGGTTCAGATCAGATGCTCTTGCGCGGCGCTCAACTACGAAATACCCCTTGGATATATGGCATCGTTGTATTCACTGGACACGAAACAAAGCTCATGCGGAACGCGACGTGAGTTGCCATGCCCCCCTTCGCGCTTTTCTCATCCCTGGCGTATCATAGGGCTGCGCCGATCAAGAGGACCGCAGTAGAGAAACAGGTCAATGTACACATCATTTTTCTCTTTGGATTTCTTCTCGCCTTGTCCGTCGGTTCCACCATCGGTGCGAGCATCAATACAGTGGGTGGTTCACAAGCGTCCCGGCACTCTCGTTCATGCCTCGGATCAGTGGTTTCTCTCCAGTTCACAGTGGCACCTCCGTGAATCCAACACGTTTTCGGGTAGAGGTCAGTCCCTTCCTTTCCTTGGGACATCATCTCGCTCTGACGAGACAACCAGCCAAAACGTTTGCAGAAGGTCTCGTCTGATTCACTCATTGATCAACCCACGTTAACCTGACCACGACAGACATACTCACCTTCATCATCCCCTACAACAACCTCATCCCCATCTCCCTCATCGTCACCATGGAAGTCGTCAAATTCCAACAAGCAGCGCTCATCAACTCAGACCTCGACATGTACTATGCGCACACCGACACACCCACCCTCTGCCGCACCTCGTCCCTCGTCAAAGAGCTCGGCCAGATCGAGTTTATATTCTCGGACAAGACTGGCATGCTTACGTGCAACGAGATGGAATTTAAATGTGCGAGCATCGGCAGGGTGGTGTATGCCGAGGAGGTGGATGAGAGTCGGAAGGCGGGCACGAAACAGGACAGGGAGGGCATCAAGGAGAGTTGGCGGTCGTTTGATGATCTCAGACAGGTGCTTGAGGGGACGAGGATGTCCTTGTCCAAGAACCTGTTTGAGGCAGAGGCGAGGGCGAGGGTGAGGGCGAACGGGGCGGTGTTGAGGGAGAGGTCGCACACGAGTTCATGGCACTCCTGGCGGTGTGCCATATGGTCGTTCCGGAGGTGTGAGACAAAAAGACGCATTACCAGGCGAGCAGTCCAGACGAGGCGGCGCTCGTGGCGGGCGCCGAGTTGTTGGGGTACCAATTCCACGTGTGTCGGGTGCGTTTCTTTCATGTCTTCTCTCCTGATCGACGACAAGTGATCGTAGACTCGAAAACCCAAGTCGGTGTTTGTCGACATTCAAGGACAGAGGGTTGAATACGAGATCCTGAACATGTGCGAGTTCAACTCGACGCGGAAGCGCATGTCGACGGTCGTGCACGCGC
>JBBPMW010000543.1:0-16836 GCA_038090535.1 Tylopilus alboater | reverse complement strand
ATCTAGTTCCGAATTCTGGATCGCCATGAAATGCGTGACCAAAGTAGAGTTTGGTCAAGCGATCACCGTACAAATTGCCATTGGTTCCCAACGACAAATATGACGTTTTAGATTTGGCTGCAGTGTACAGCGTGCACCCAATATAGGTGGTCCAAACAACACCAGCAAAAGATAAGCAAGTGTTGTCTCGTCGCTCCGTTTTAGCGTTCCTCTCTTCCCTTGTAGCTTCGGACCTCCGAGTCAGGGAGCAAAAAGCTGATCCTCTCGTTCAGGTTGCTAAATCAAATGATGACATATCGCAGTGGAAAGTCGCCATCGATCCCGAAATCGAACAACAGAATTGCGAGTCCTGCGAAATTTCTCCACTGTGCTCAGGCGTGTATTGGTACTCGTTCACCGTCGTGTACTCTGACCGACGTGCAAAGGTAGGCAAGCATTGGCTCGTCATGTCATTGTGGGCTTACCCTTTAAGACCTCCGGGCCAGGGGACAACCTGGCTGACCCTCTTGTCTACGCCGGCAACTTGAATGACACTTCGCAATGGTGGGTCACTTCCGATCGCGGATGAGAGCACCAGAATAGCACTGTCTTCAGAACTTGTGCATCAAGCTCGAGTAGGTACTTGTACTCGTCCTGTCGCTGATCTCTGCTTGGTTAGAGAGGTTCGGCTCCCCCCGTATACATGTCACCAAGTCCACCAATCTCGCATTCTTCACGAGCCATGTTAGGTATATACATCCGTCTCGTCCAGCGTCGGGACAGTGATTGACGTACGTATTCAATAGCATTCTCACCCTCTTCCTTGCCCTCGTCTTTGCGTTGCAAATCGCAGTACCTCACGAATTCAGCCTCGCCCCCTCCTTTATGATTATTGCGAAGCCATTCACGTTGGGCTCATCATGATTGGCAACAATCTCTACATCAACGTCCTTGTCTACAATCTATGGTCGGGTGGAGGGTCATCGACCCCCGGTTGGTCTTATTTATTCGTCCCACAAATGTGGAGTGAGTGTTCTAGGCATACACTGTATCCAGGAGAGAAAAGGTTGAATAATAAGTTGTGCCTCATGATGCACTTACTTGCCCATTGGTCTGGCTCGCCAAGTTTTACTGCGTCGTGCTCAGGATATCGCATAAATATCGCCGACGATTGACCCCATCCATCACTTGGTACAAGTCATATAACGCTACTCTACAGACTACAACCGGCGGGAAAACCGCCTCCGCTACTTCAGTCCCTTTGGAATACTCTTTTCACTCCCACAGCACGTAAAGATCAGATTAGACTGATACTTTTCCACCACCTGACCCTTTCGTCGCCCGCCCTGTCCCCCATCTACCACTGCACTCAACGGGATCGCCTGAAGGACTATCTTCCTCGATGCCCCTCCAGGAATAAATGCCCTCACCAACACCATCGGACTCCTTCCCTCCCTCACCACCTCCGCCATGCGTTTCCACCGCGCGTTCGCAAACATCTCGCAGCTACACTTGGTCCCAAACGGATTCGCATTCGTTCCTCTGGCGTCAAAGGCGACGTTGACTTGTCCACCGACGAGATTGAGTTCGGCGAGAGTGAGTTTCGAAGGGTGGGCGCTCAGCCGTTCACGGTGTTTCATCCACTCGGCGAGGATGACTTGGTCCAAGAACTTGAGATCCTTGCTGTGCACGGTCGACATTTGTCCGTCTACGTTTGAGTGGTAAGTCATCCATGCGTGCCCGATGATCGGGGAGGGAACCAGAAATCCACGTACGCGTCCGAACGGCAGGATTGGTGCCAAGAAGATATCTAGTGACTGTCGAGGCCTTTGGTTGGCTAACCACAACATCAACAAGATGGGTCAGCTAAACCGTGAACGAGAAGGAGCAAGCTATGTACATCACTACCAACGGCCTCGATGTTGTCTTGGACCCAATTGAGCGCGAGCAACGCATCTTTGAGGGCAGCGTTTGAAGCATTAAATCATCCAAGTCCACTCCGCCGATAGTTGATAGTGACCAAGACAACGCCACCATAGGACCATAGGAGACGAGGTTGGTTCCATCGTACACGTTGGCCTTTGAAGGGCTAACGTAACCAGACATAGTCCACTGTCACCGCTGTTGAGTCTTCCTCCATGAACTAGAGGGACAGTCAAGATGAAACATCACGCCTAGTAGCGAATCAACATACTGAGAAACGAGGAAGCCATGGTGCCGTGAGCTGTGTTGCTCCATCCGCTGGGACAGGGGAATACATGTTCAACTGAAGACAGGGTTCCTCCGTATAGAGAATATGGCATTGTCAGAGTCCGGGGCTTGCAATGCTGTGAAATGGTAAAAGATTCAGGAAGCGAATTGTTCACTTGAGTACGAAATATACCATACTCGAAAGCAGTAACAGTATTCGGTGAGAGTTGAAGTGAAACCGGGGGTTAGAACCCGTTCACTCCAGTCGGTGACTCACAGTAATGCTTGATCCGAATGACACGCCAAGTAAACTTGTCACCGGACCCCACGTGGTCACGTCCCAGCAGTTGGTGTTGAAGCGTGATTTGACGTGTTGCATCATAGCTAGTAACACTGGAACGCATTAGAGGTGCAAAGTTTGTGCACAATGCTGGTAAAGTAGAAGAAAGATCGGGTGTGGACTCTGCCATAGGGGTGAAGGAGGTCCGAGGCTGAAAACAGAACAACTGGCTAGGAGCAAATCAGTGTTGTCGCCACATTAGATGGTTTAAACACCTACGGGTACCAGCAACCCAGACGCTTTACAAAGGTGATAAAGCAGCGCCATGTCTATCTGATGTTAGAACAGAGGTTAGGTTCGTGGCAGTGAAGCCAGAATCTACCAGATAGTACCTTGCGATGGTCGCACCGGAGTCCAGGGATGGTTGCACCCCTACATCAAGTGGAGCTCTCCATCTCAAGAGCGCAGAGGGTGGCCCTTTGGGCATCGCACCGGGAGCATGGACTGAAGGGGAGTTACCAAGGAATTACTATGGCGGTCATTTTGCGCAAAATGACCGTCCGAATGGATTAGAGTTTTGGCCACCCCTCGGTTATATTAATAGCTGTTCTCCATCACACACATAACGAAATCGCCTCTGGATTCAAATCGGGCGGGCGGGCCTAATGAGTGCTCGCGAGGGACTTTAGGGGGGACGTTTGATCCAAGAACCAGAATGATTTTACTACCTGAGAACCATGACACAGCTCTGGCTCCACGCTGTAAGGGTCAGACCGTCTGCCGCTTAACCGCTACACCAAAAGGCGATGATACTGAGTGATTACCACTCAGCATCCCAGACGGTACAAGGGGCGGGAGTTCGAGCCCGCCCTGGGTCAAGTTGTAAGGTTCGCCCTTGGGGTGGCCGACATATAGCCTTCCAAATCGAGTATATTCCCACGAAAACCACAGGCCTAGCGATTCCGGGCAGCCCGGTGGGGGACGAAGTTCTCGATGCACTGGGAGGGTGTAAGCACGCTGGCTTACCTGATTCCGGGTAATCGGTATATGTACTGTCTGGGATGCTGAGTGGCAATCACTCAGTATCATTGCCTTTTGGTGTAGCGATTAAACGGCAGACGGTCTGACCCTTACACACGCCTTTTCTCACACCATGCAATTTCCGAGCACTTTGAATTTCATTCTCCTGGTATGATTCTCTGAGATCACTTACGCCGTCTCGCTGGACACTGATGCGGTTATCGCCACAAACAACGACCTTGACCCGTCCAATCCGAACCGCACTAATACACTCTTGTTGAGAACTCTATTGGCTTGTACTCAAGAATACGTTTCTTGTATTGCTTCGGATGCGAGACAACATCGAGGCTTTTGGTGGAGACATAATTTCTGTGTTCATCTGCGAGCTCTCGATGCTTAGCCAACGAAAGTCCTAATCTTTGGTGAGTTAGCTGGCAGAATGATGACTAGCCTTGAATGAACCAAAAATATACACAAGACTTCTTTAGTGGGTTTGTTCGCCTTTCATTCTGTGCATTTTATCTCTCATACACATCTAGGTGTTGCGATCGCGGTGTGTGATTTCAGCACGGAAACCCAATTTACTCACCAGAGCTCGCACTGAACATGTCACTGACCCTCGCAAAATACCTCGGTTGTGCATCAAATACATTGACCGTGCTTTCCAATGCAGATGCCTATATAGTTTCAGGACATACATACTAGAAACGTGGCACGCACGACATGTTGAGGTGACGTGGAAGGTGATGAAGCGGTTCACGGAGACGGCGCGGACGAGGAGTCCGAATTACGAGGGGGCGGCGGTGGTGTGGGGGCTATGGAGGGGGAACGATGTGGTGGTGAACGTGACGGGGAGTGTGAGACATAGGTACCGGGTGGCACAGTGTGATTTCATTGCGACTCGGAACGAGCTGAGGTTGCCAGTGGTTTATGGAGATAGAAAGTACTAAGGTGGGCATCTATGCGAAACCTGGCAACACAGAAATGTGACGTGGTGCAATAACGTGGTGATAAGGTATGCCGAGCATGCCGAGAATTAGTTGGCTATAGTGTTAAGATCCGAGAAGAAAAAGCACCCGTCCAATGCGTTCAAATATTGCGTAAGTATCCAGGCGTCATTTGAACGCTTGTGAAAAAGAATGGACCCACCTGCGAGAGAATCATCATGAGCATGTCCCGATGGGCTCTATTCCGTCCGGCGAAGGGATCACGGTGGCAAAGGTCACTGGAATGCGATCTGGAATGGGAGAGAAGCTGATGATAACGTTCTCAGGGAGATGCTTCCGCAGCAGAGACACTCAGATAGCAATGCAAGCACTGCCAACCAGACATTTCCCCACCTGACCATAGTGACAGCGTCGCCAAAAACTGTCTGGCGTGGGCACTCTGGATATCATGTGTTGTGCTGGGAAGGAGCTTTGAGTAACTTCAGCGCGCTCGAGTCCTATCGAACGATGGATCCACACAGCAAGCCATGCGACGTCACGGACAACGTGCAGAACAAACTTGTCTCCAATGTTGTTCAAAGATCTTCCACATACCTGATTTCTGATTGGCAACTTACGAGTTACGAGTATGTAAAACGGCTTCGACCT
Organism: Tylopilus alboater; assembly: GCA_038090535.1. NCBI lineage: Eukaryota > Fungi > Basidiomycota > Agaricomycetes > Boletales > Boletaceae > Tylopilus > Tylopilus alboater. The sequence goes on along the minus strand of JBBPMW010000543.1, from coordinate 11,772 downwards.
CACGTCGCTTAGCGGCCTCATGCCCCCCAAGTTACAATGTTAGATCACTTCAAGTCCGAGCGGGGAGAAGTCGTTGATAGAACATTACCTTGCTTGGCAAGGTATCTCGCAGGGCCATAATGATTAATTCACGGATGACGGCTCTGAGTACGTGTTTGAGATGGTGATAAATCAAATGAACAGTGTTACTAGGTGGCATGAAGAATAGCTGTAACGACACATAACTAGCCAACGAGTAATTGCAATTAGTAGCCAAGCTCAATTAATTCACGGATGTGACGGCCCTGAGTACGTGTTTGAGATGGTGATAAATCAAATGAACAATGTTAGTGGCATGAGTATGACGGCCACTGAAAACTTACATTCTTTTTGTCCAGCCCACCCATATCTGCCGGGGAGTCGTGAGGTGCTATTCGTGTGCTGCAGAATGCAGAATGAAAGTGACCGCCACAATTCCGAACTATGTAAGCAGAGCTGCCAAATTTAATTACTGGAAAAGTTCCAGCTTGGAGCCCTTGGATGTGGTGGTGCGAAATGATGGAGATTTTTTAGACAAACCTTTACAGGTCGGAACCGTCCGCCACATTAAACGGGGGGATGATTGGCCCCACTTATCAAGTGGGGGGAGATTATCCAAGCACTCCATTGGAACACGTTGTGGGTCCGGGTCGTTTTACATGTGCAACTCGTGTTTCCCCCCTTCCGTCAGTATGACATCCAGATGCCAGACTCGGAGAGACTCAGGCTGGTGCAATTATCCTAGGAGCTATGGACCCCCGGCCGTATATATTGGTGGAAATCATACGGACAGCCATTTCTGATATTCATACCTCATTGCCCCGCTATTCCCTCTCAAGCCCGCTGAGTTCATGCTCACTCCGTGCCAACGCAAACCATGCCATGCACTGGATCTAATGTACGAGCCTGTAGACCCTAGCACAGTGGCCATACCACGTGGTCCTGTGCATTCTGACTTGTACCATTTTGGCGTCACCACAGAGGACCATGGTACTGGTGGTATACAACCTGAGGATGTAAGCAAGTTACTCTGACTCTCCATCACACCGACTGAACATGGATGACAGATTATGCAAAAATCCGCAGATACACAATGGGCTGAAGCATATCTTCGTTGCTACCCTGTATTTCCTAGCAGCATGGTCACCTCGGAGCCCATGTCCCCCACATACAGAAGTAAACTCGACCACGAAATGGAGATGTTGTTCGGGGCTGCTAATTACGCCACGGATGCCATGGTAGCTCCTTGGGTATCATACATTTTTGTGCGATCGTATATAGACTAATGAATATCCGTATACAGAATGATGTCACTTCTGTGACAGTGGACTACGGTCTCATTGCAGAGCTCGAGGATGTGAGGACATGCCCATGCTATGTGATCTCTACGTAACCATGACACAGATCGTCCACTCATGCTTGGCGACTGTGCCTTGCCAGTGGACTGGTGAGGATGGCTTTGAGGCTTGCGATGCTGAAATTACATGCAAGAGTGTTCCGGCACATTTTCGGCGTACACACAGGATCGGAAATTTGAGTAGAGACGCTATGATTGACTGCCTTTGGGAGGGATGTCAAAAACGGGTTAAACGCAAAAATTTTGTTCGGCATATCCGCGAGCGCCATTTAGACCATCCCAGAAGAAAATAAGCACCATTCCCGGAACTGAGGTAGGTCCAAGTTGCGCTACCAAAATGGTGAACAATCATTGAATACTTTGCAGTAGTAGTTATGCGCGCCCAGTGAAGCCGAAGACAACTAGTTATTTATATACCTCTAAACATATCTAGCCCAAATTCGACGACAACTTGTAATTCATTGTGCTGGTCAGGTGAATGTGCGGAACCATCTCCATGTAAAATAACTGCAAAGGCCACCAACGTGGTAACACCCGCTACGGCCCCTTTTTGGGGTTTAAACTTTGTTGATACGACGGTAATTGAGAGCAGCGCCCCCCTGGCGAATCGCACTCTTATGATATATACTGCCCGTCGAGGGCCGAGACTCGGCGGAGGATCACCATGTGATCAATTTCTCGTGCCGGTCATGACTCCGCCCGTCATCGAGCATTTGATCCTCGAAGATGCAAATTTACATTCGTCATCTTACTATCAACAGCTTTCGTTTTCGGCACCCATTCCCCTCCCAGGTGCTCGTGGTTCCTTTCCTTACTTGTCACTTGTGTTTGCTTTGTCAAGCTTGTGAATGATCATTTTCTCGTATTGCCAAAAATCACTTCGGGCCAAATGCTTGATCAATAATGCTATCATGTAGCTAGCTCCGTTCAACATAAGACCGTGACGTGAAAGCACCTCTCGCGTACCGCTCAAAATTGAGCATGAACGCATCTTCGTTGTCACTAGCTCGCACAACACCATCGTGGCAAACAAAATGTGCTTGTTGCAAGGCGTCCGCCAACAAGACTCGATCCGAAGGGATATTTCCAGTAGCGAATTCCGGTACAACCACTTCTGAGAATTTCTGAATAGAATCTGTCGAGAAAAACGAAATGTGCTCCAGCACAGCATCTAAGAGAAAAGAAACGATGTGGTCAGGACGGTACATATCTGCTGTTATGTCAATGCAAAGGGTATGTCCAGAATCACTCACTGACCCCGAGGCACGATCGCATACACCGATGCATGCTCCTGTGAACAAATGTCTGATTAACCAATCCAAACAGGTCCCTATGTCAGTGTCATGTACAACGTTGCATGCACATTTGGCGCAAACCATCAGGCCATCAGCACGATAAATAAGCACACGTCTCACGTTGACGATGCTGTGTGGTACGGACTGGCCCATCACCAAGGCAATGAAAGCAAAACACCGCTCAGGCGGTAAAATGTGTCACGTCAAATGACGCAAGATTTCTGTGTGGAACGTTGAACAATGAAGGAAACGACAGACGAGCGTGAAGAAGGAAGGAGTGGGGCAAGACCAGCACAAACGTGTCGGGCGAATAACCAGGCGCTCCGAAACCCGACATGCTTACAAACCCGGCAAAACAAGAGCACGTCTCACACCAGTTTAGCCCTTAATTCCAGGTTGCAAGAACAAATTAGGCATGCGAGTCCAGCAGGTCCTGTCACCGACTGCCCCCCGCTCAGAAGTGAAATGATCTAACATTATAAGGCAGGCACGAGGCCGCTAAGCGACATGAGATCGGTTATATGAGGGATAAAGACATTTTTGAATTCAGTATTTGAATTTCGGGTTTTCTGGGATAACGGGGGGATGGTCGTGGGACTCGCGGACTTGGCGAGTCGGAAAACCGAGCATATTGTCCTCGTGTTTCCAGCATTGCTGAAGTGCTGAACCTGGGTCTGACCTGCATATTATCCTGTGTTCCTTGCTGTGCATTCTTTGTCCGTGATGTCGAATGGCTTGTTGTATGGATCCATCCTCCGGGAGTCCGATAGGACTCGAGCGCGCTGAAGTTACTCAAAGTTCGTTCCCAGTACAACACATGATATCCAGGGAGTGTCCACGCCGGACAGTTCGGGGTTGATGGCTTGTCACTAGTACTATGGTCAGGCGGGGTTGGTAGTGCTTGCATTGTTGTCAGGCTGCTCTGCTGCTGAAGTGTCTCCCCGAGAATGCTGCCGCTACTAGCTTCTCTCCCGGTATCCTCGATAACATTCATTTAATTCTAGATCTAGCCTTTTCCACCACGATACCTTTGCCAGACGGAATGGAGTCCATCGGGACATGATACTCTTGGAGATGGGAAGAGTAGTTCTTCCTTGTACCCGTATGTCGCAGCCTCATATAGTGCGTGGTCCAGTTCTGTTTGTCCACTCGCCTTAGTGTTTCCCGCCGTCGGCCACGGCATGCTTTCATGATGATGCTCGGATACTTCTGCAGGGAAAGTTGCGGTAATGGGTTTGACAGCAATGCGGCCAACACACGTTTCTCGGCGGCAGACGCCTGATTCGAACGGTACTTCGTCTTCTCGGATCTTTCATGACAGCATCTTATAACACTATAGCTAGCTAATTTTCGGCACGCTCGGCATACCTTATCGCAGTGTTATTGCACGATGTCACTTTCGCATAGATGCCTACCTTAGTACTTCCTATCTCTGCATAAACCAACCTCAGCTTGTTCGCAATGAAATCATACTGCGCCACCCGGTACCCATGCCTCACGCTCCACGTCACGTTCACCACCACTTCGTTCCCCCCTCAATATCCCTCCCGCACCACCACCACCTCCTCGTAACTCGGACTCCTCATCCACGCCATCTCCGTGAACCGCTTCATCACCTCCCGCGTCACCATGTCGTGCGGTCAACAGCTGATACAGCCCATCCGTCTTCACTGTTCCAAACATCCAGTAGAGTTCATCAGCGTGACAGACGCGACCGGGACACATGCCCGGGTTCGGGGTCAACGGCGAACCGAGGCCTGTGGAAAAGACGGCATGGTACGCGTTCTCCGGGTTGGTCTTGTTTGATTCGAGCGTGGCGAGGCATGTCGACTTGACCCAAGAGGACCAAATCAGTCAACAATTGAGTGTCGACATCGCCCCGGACATCCCTCTCTCTGCCGGCGCAGTCTCGTAGGGATAGAGCGTGTCTCGTTCATGATCTTGGTGCCCTGGGTTTGGTTAAAGTAACGCGGAGCGTCTGGACGTATCCAGACGGCGGTGCAGTTGGGGACGGCGTACTGGGGAGGAAGTAACAGTAGTTGCACTCGGTGCTCGACCAGAGGGTGGAGATGCGGGCGTACACGCCGTCTTGGATGCTGCTCACAATGTCACCGAGGGCGATGTCCGAGGAAATCCCGAGGCGTAAGATGCCAGTGTCAGGTTTCCAGTATGTATGACCTGAACGCATGTAGCATCTGCGTTGGAAAGCACAGTCAATGTGTTGAATGTACAACCGAGGTATTTTGAGAGGGTCGGTGACGTGTTCAGTGCAGGCGCTGGTGAGCAAAATGGGTTGCTCGATTGAAATCAGACACCGCGATCGCAACGCTTAGATGTGCCACAGAGATAAAACGCATATGATGAAAGGCGAACATACCTGCTGAAGAGGCCTTCTGTATATTCCAAGGAGATGGCTAGTCGCTGTTCCACCAGCCGACTCACCGAAGATTGGAGCTTTCGTTGACTAAGCATTGAGAAGTCGTAGGCGAACACAGGAAATTACGTCTCCACCTAAAGCCTCAATGTTGTCTTGCAGCCAAAGCAATGCAAGAGGCGTATCCTCGAGTGCAGCATTTGGTGCGTTGAACCATCCAAAGGCAGTGAGGCAGTAGTTAATCGCGGCAAGGACAACGCCTCCATATCATAAATGTCCGAAGTCGAGTTTCCAACATATCCATCGGTCGTCATATCATACGGGAATAGCCCAGTATTCCCAGAGTTAAGTCCACTAGTATGGGATCAGTGTCCAACGAGACGGCGTAAGTGACCTGAGAGAGTCATACCAGGAGAATGAAATTCAAAGTGCTCGGAAACTGCATGGCGTGAGAAAACGTGCGGAACCAAAGCTGCCTGGTTTAAAAGCGCTGGGGTAAAACCGCGCCGGTAAAGACGGCTCTCTCGTTAGGGCAGATGGTGAAATTGAACGTTCCCCTAAAGTCCCTCGCGAGTGCCCATTGGGCCCGCCCGATGAAGCCAGAGGCGATCTCGTCATGTGTGTGTTCCAAGTCCAACCTGATGGGGAACGCGCTCCTAGTCGGCTATAACCAAGGGGCGTCCAAAACTCAAATTCACATAACCAGCTCACAAATCGGCTGACGATCTGATACACAATGCCTCGTGGTGACGACTGAAGTACTGATGGCCTGGCGGGTTTGCAGAAGCAGGTACGGATCGGCAGCGGAGGCTCGTCCCGGAGCTTGCAGAGCAGGACTCTGGGGGAAGTTGAGTGGAAAATGGGGTTTGATTGACCAAGCAATAGTGAGTGTCCACAAGGTCTCCCTCATGGCTGCCATGACTCGTGAGGTTAGCGTGTTATCTGCAAAGTGAATCACTCAGGCTGGGGGGAGCGCATTCGTGTTATCTAGCATTCAAGTTGTGTACGCACTCGTCCCAGGAAAGGGAGGTTGAAAATGGCACTGGACCATACAAACCAGTGTCATTTCCACGAATCCATGCGACGGAGTCCACGAACGTTGCAGCCCGGGGAAAAACAATCGTGTTCAAGCGTCTAGCAAGACGGAAAAAAACAGGCAATGAACTCAGTCGGGCGGAGTTAGTGACTCCCTTAAGTCACGCAAGTTGTCCTCATTTGATCAGCGTCGACCAGCCCCAAGGCTAGTACCAGCGCTACCTAATTGGTTCCAGCATCGGCCGCCTTTCCGTCCTGCCATGAGCGAAAAGCCATATTGGTTCTTCTGCTCTGTTTGCATTCGTTACGTTTGATAATCTTCCTTGTTCCGAGTCGCAGACGACGCTGAGAGATGTTTTCAACACAGAAGCTCCCCTAATATTTGTAAGACCCCAACGGTCTGTGGCACGCTACGTCTCGCTGTGTACGTACCCTTGAGATTGCATCTTTATTTCTCGCCTGTCGTAACATGCGTTTCTAGTCTACTTGGAATAGACTCGTCCGGCCGTGCATCAAATGAAGGTCATCCACAGAATTGTGCGTACCGGTCATTGAAGTTTGGAAGGGTTCTCTCCTATTAGTCTCCAAGTGGAGCAATAACTTCGAGGAGACCATTCATCTGACATGTAAGATGCTAGCACATACTTTCCCTTTAGTTCGCTCAAAACATAACTTAAAGCGCGATATTTTCGACTTGTGCCATTTCCTTGGATCAAAGGAGTAAACGAATCACCTGGAGCCGTGGCGAACTGCAAGTGAGTCGAAGATGGATCATCTGCTTCGATGCTCATATGGCCGGTGATCTAGTTCCGAATTCTGGATCGCCATGAAACGCGTGACCAAAGTAGAGTTTGGTGAAGCGATCACCGTACAAATTGCTTTCCAAAACGACAATATGACGCTCTGGATTTGGCTACAGTGTGCAGCGTGCACCCAATTCAGGTGGTCCGAACAACAGCCGCAAAAGATAAGCGGGTGTTGTCTCGTCGCTCCATTTTGGCGTTCCTCCCTTCCCTTGTAGCTTTGACCTCTGGGTCAGGGAGCAAAAAGCTGATCCTCTCGTTCAGGCTGGTAAATCAGATGACATATCGCAATGGAAAGTCCCCAACGATCCCGAAATCGAACAACAGAATCGCGAGTCCTGTGAAACTTCCCCAATGTGCTCAGGCGTGTATTGGTGCTCGTTCACCGTCGTGTACTCTGACCGACGTGCAAAAGGTAGGCAAGCATTAGCTCGTCATGTCATTGTGGGCTTACCCTTTAAGACCTCCGGGCGTGGGGACAAACTGGCTGACCCTCTGGTTTACGCCGGTAACTTGGAATGACACTTCGCAATGGTAAGTCACTTCCGACCGCGGATGGGAACACCAGAATAGCACTGTCCTGAGAACTTGTGCACCGAGCTCGAGTAGGTACTTGTATTCGTCTCATCGCTGATCTTTGCTTGGTTAGAGGTTCGGCTCCCCCCGTATACATGTCACCAAGTCCACCAATCTCGCATTCTTCACGAGCCACGTTAGGTATATGTATCCGTCTCGTCCAGCGTCGGGACAGTGATTGACGTACCTATTCAATAGCATTCTCGCCCTCTTCCTCACCCTCGTCTTTGCGTTGCAAACCGCAGTACCTCACGAGTTCAGCCTCGCATCCCCCCTCCTTTATGATTATTGCGAAGAGTGTTCTAGGCATACACTGTATCCAGGAGAAAAAGGTTGAATAATAAGTTGTGCCTCGTGATGCACTCACCTGCCCATTGGTCTGGCTCGCCAAGTCTCACTGCGTCGTGCTCAGGATATCGCATAAGTATCGCCGACGATGGGTTGCCCCCATCCATCACTTGGTACAAGTCATATAACGCTACTCTACAGACTACAGCCGGCGGGAAAACCGCCCCGTTACTTCAGTCCCTTTGGAACATTCTTTTCACTCCCACAGCACGTAAAGATCAGATTAGACTGATACTTTTCCACCACCTGACCCTTTCGTCGCCCACCCTGTCCCCCATCTACCACTGCACTCAACGGGATCGCCTGAAGGACTATTTTCCTCGATGCCCCTCCAGGAATAAATGCCCTCACCAACACCATCGGACTCCTTCCCTCCCTCACCACTTCCGCCAAGCGTTTCCACCGCGCGTTCGCAAACATCTCACAGCTGCACTTGGTCCCAAACGGATTCGCGTTCGTCCCTCTAGCGTCAAAGACGACGTTGACTTGTCCACCGACGAGATTGAGTTCGACGAGAGTGAGTTTCGCAGGATGGGCGCTCAGCCGTTCACGGTGTTTCATCAACTCGGCGAGGATGACTTGGTCCAAGAACTTGAGATCCTTGCTGTGCACGGTCGACATTTGTCCGTCTACGTTTGAGTGGTAAGTCATCCGAGCGTGCCCAATGATCGGGGAGGGAACCAGAAATCCACGTACGCGTCCGAACAAACCGCTGATGAATCCGCGTGCAATACTGCTTATGCTTTCCGTTTTGCCAATCGTACCGCTGACATTTCCGACTGCAATAGTATGCGTGGAGACAGCCTGCACACCGTTTGAACCTGCCCATATGGCTCGCTTTCGAACACTGCGTGCGACCGCGGGTGTGAGATCGGCGTATCACGGCGCTCGAAGAGAAAGAAGACTTTATTCACCTTGTCGTTTTGGCAGGTTTGAATGTGCCCGTTGGCAACGTCGCGCCTCACTAACCTGCGTCGTTCGTCGACCGCGTCTTTGAGCTTCTTCCAAGCTTTGTAGAGATCCCCGCCCTTTGGGAATTTGGCATCTAACCTCTGTCCTATCGCCAAGTCGACGGCGAGCGCAAGCTGATGCAAGACGGAGCGGTAGACCGTATACCCGGGAAGAATCTCCCCAAGCAACACGACCGGTTCTCGTTGCGCCGGAGGCTGTTCCGCGAACGGCAACAACGTCCCACACTTGAGAAGCGATGCGACGAGCCCACGTTCGAGCGCCTGTGAAAGAAAGGGAAACGCATCCATCTCCTCGATTCGCGACCTCAATAGTACGATTGCATTGATCATGCATCGCGCGGCGAGCACCCGCTTGTCGCCCTCCCACTCACGGTCGACCATCAACCCGAGAATTTCAGAGGCAGCTTTGATCGCGCCTTGGCGCATGAGCGCGAGGCAAATTCTCTCCTGGAAAGAGAGCACGGTGATGATGTGCAAGTCCCAGGCGATGCAGCATAAATCCAGCTCTGCATCATGCGAGATCTCATGGTCGAGGTGACAGAGTGAGACAGTTGCGATGAGCTCCGGTTCCCCTCGGAACAAGCTGAGCAGATTTTCCCAGTCGATAGAGGTGCCGACCTCGTGCGCGATGAGGAAACACGAATTGAAAACTGCTGATTCGCGCTGCGTATTTACCCCTGGGTTCCAGCTTGAAAACAGGGGATCCCGGGTTTCGATGAACCAGAGGTCGCAGATCATCTTCATGATCTCGCGATCGGTGGGGATGGATTTGGACCAGGACATGAGGAGTCTGTCACGAACAAGCCCGAAGAACTCTAGGACGGCGGTCTTGCAGGTGAAGCGGACGTCGACGTCGAGATTTTCCTGGAGAATGACGTTTCGGTACACGAAGAGCACCCAGCGGCGGATGTCGGGCCAGTGGGCACAGAGGCCTTTGGGGAGTAATTGACAAAAGTCTTTGTGGTTGAGCCACAAGGGAATGGTGACACCGAGGCAGATTAAGGAAGCGACTACGATGTCGAGGGCTTCGACTGGGACGTCCCCTCCGATGGTACCGTGCGGGATCTTGTCAGCGTCGAGCTGCTCGTATATCAAGGACAAGATGCGGAGGTATTGGGTAGGCACGCATGCTTCGTCCCTGGCGAAACGGGTGAGTTTGGTGAACGTTTGGATGGAATGTTTGACTGCGCCATTGGTGAGTGCCTGTGGGGTCATAATCAGAGTGAGATAACGCTGATCACGGATCACGGCCTTGGAACTGACATCAAACTCGGCCTCGGAGAGGCGTTGAGACTGTGTTTGCATTTGACGACGACGTATGGGTTGAATCCGAGTGAAATGCTGAGCTGGGAGCTGACTGGGTGGGAGAAAGGACGATATGGATCGAAACTCGCACGCAGTGATTCAATGAGATGGCTCAAAGATAAGATAACCAAAGACCAATCATCAACTTCATTTCACCACCGTCGGGACTATATTACCCCCATCGAAAAACCTTCCAGGGTAATTGGGTGTCGCATCTCTCACGGTTCGAAGCACCTTGCACACGCCATCCATCGCTTCCAGAGCCGCATCTTCACCGCCCATGTCTATCAAACAACACTATCAGCGCCACAGGCAATCACAGCACGATCGATAGCTTACCCGCCTTGCACCATTCTGGGTGGATGGCAAAGGTGATCAGATCCGGTCGCTCTTTGAGCTGTTTATACATCTACATCGTCTTAGCACCCATGCGACCTATGAATCGATTCCTGCGAGGTGCCTACCAGCATGTTCAGCCTATCTCGATTATACTGTACGTCGTGTATCGACTGCAGAGATCCATCCCCATACTTCCAAGCGTACTTGAGATATCGATGATCACTTTTCGCGCGCTTCTTCCCAATAGAGGGATAAACGTCCGCGCGACGAGTGCCGAACCCCCGATGTTTGTCTCCACGGTGTGTATGAGATCCGCAAGGTCCATGGTACTCGGTAATTCATCTCTGCGTGCCTAGAGAAAACAAACGCGGTGCGTCAGCGGGGTTTTCCACTCGGTTCGGACTTGAGAATACGGATGACGCCTGCATTGCTCATCAGGTAGTCGAGACCGCGCTAGGCAAGAATGCTCTCGATTTCTCTCCGCGCCACGAAGGCGGAGGCTCCATCGATGACGTTTAGCTCGATGATAAACAGGGAGCCGTTCTTTTAATGAAGACACCGAGAGTGAGCGGAGCTTACTTGCATACTTATTCCGGATTGCTACATGTCGCAAAGACGATGTTGTCTTCCGATGCCATGAGAGCTTCGACGCAACCGAGGCCGAGACCACGGGACGCGCTGGGAAGGGAGGGGTCGTGTTCATGGTGTGCTATGGGACTCGCAAGAGGACGTGCCCAGTGGTCAACCAGGTAGGCGTGTGGGCGTAGTCGACTTGTAGATTGGCAAGAGCTCGCGTGATTCTTCTAGGCTAAATGCGATGGGAATCGTTCACACAAGGAGGCGGCCACAGAAATAGCCCAGCGCCGGGCGGTGCCCGGCTAACTTCCTGGGTCAAAGGTAAACCTGATCTCTAATTAATTTAGGATCATGAAGTAGATGAAGTACAACTTGCCTTGTATTAAACCCATAGTCGAGAAGACTGAGGATTCGTCAAGCCATTACAGTGCTAGATGGCAGTTTGCAGCCTTAATAGACGTGACTCAATACAGGATCTGTCACAGAGTCATGTGATTGTGACTGACGTGGCTGACGCGGACTGTGACTCACGCGCGGTCATTATTAATGAGCTCTTGTCGTCCTCACCGTCTCAGACGACGACCAACGCCATTATGACTGTCTCTGTCGCAAGTGACAGCAGTGATGACGAACTCGACTTGGAGGAGGTTCATGTCCCATCGCACCAGCAACAACTCGACCTACCTCTCGAGCTCGAACTCTCTCCCGCGACCCCGCGGCAAAACATTGAAATCACACTCCAAGCACGGCCCAAGAAGGACGACGCCAAGTGAGT
>JBBPMW010000542.1:0-16843 GCA_038090535.1 Tylopilus alboater | reverse complement strand
CGGCGTGGTGGACCGCAAGAGAGATTTCTCGCCGTACTTGAGTTCGCAGGCTTCTTCGAGCGCTTCGAGGCCTTCGGCGAGCGTTCCCAGATGAGGTGGCTTTGCAAACGTGGCATGTGGCATCGCTTCCAAGACGTCGAGATGCGCCTTGAGGGCATCGTAATACGGCAACAGACGTAGCGAGTGCAGGCCACGGTTGCGACACACGGGGACGTTGTTCGAGAGCGCCTAGCCAAACACGACAGGAGGGCCACGTCAGCACGGATGTGAAAATGGGAATAGACGAGGAACGCGTACGAAATCTCTCAGGGCCGTGTACGACCACAGCACGCTCTTGGTGGCGACACGTTCTCCTGATTGACGGAGCTCCATGCTGACGACGGAGCGGAAAAAGTCCTTGATGTCTTCGCAGTCCGCATTGTGGGCGACCCAGCCTGGGCCGCCCACGGTGATGCAGCGCATGACGAAAGTGGGGAGATGGATGAGGGCGACGCAGTAGAGGTGGGTGGAGAAGAGACGGGCAATGTCCTGCTCGAAGCGGAGGAGAAATATGCTTGCGATGGCGCGCTCGAGCTGGGAGACGGCGGTCATGGCGCTGGAGATGCCGCGGTCGATGTGGGCGGGCATGCGCTTGTGGTTGTGGTGGTCCTTGGCGTGGTCTCTTGCGACGCCGGCCGAGCTGGCGCTCGCCGACTTTTTCTTGTTCCCCGCTGTGGGTCGCTTCTTGACGTGCGAGTACTTGGCAGGCATTGTCGCCGTCGATGAAGATGCTCGCCTGAATCGAGTCTGATCTGTGCGCAGACAAGGCGGCAAAGGCAAACCACCCGTGGTGGTAACAATAGGATTACGTAATACATGGTTCACAGCTTAGCGTATGTTCCTAACCCAATTGACATGGAACTGCCGCCAGTCCCGCTCGTCGTCCAGCCGTATCTCCTCCTCCTCCTCCTCCTCCTCCTCCTCCTCGCCCCAGGGATCATACACATTCAGCTCTGGACTCGATTCCTCCAGCATCCACGCACAGTCGCCCCAGTCCCGTCGTGCACGGTAGTGCAACGACGATTGGCGCGACGGGACGGACACTGTCTGCATCGACACTGGGCGTTCACGCCGCGGAATAGGATGCTGTAGGAATTCATCCGGAGAATTCGACAACGAAAGGAATGACTCCTCCCCCATCGCATCCATCTCTCCCAGATTCACGAAAAACGGCCGCGATCCTGCCGGGGAGCGAACCGCGTCCAGCTCGATCGGCGGTAGGAGATACCCCCCACGGACACGCTCCTCTTCGCTGTCCCGGAACGTGAGCATGCGTTGGGATCTTTGTACACTCGGGACTTACGGGGATTTCGGGTAGTCTTCAACATCGAAGAAACACTCTCTGGACGACCACGCATCCTTCATCTCTTTCGTCGGCCGCACAAACATGGAAGATGGTCGCGGGCGCGCGACTTTGGGTGTGCAGGCAGGACTCGCTGGACTCGAATCCGTCGAGGTAGACATGGATGGACTCGGATGACGTGTCCGCGTCGAACTCCGCCTGAGCAAGCGGGAGGACAGGGATGCTATCGAAGATGCTCCCCCACTCCAACTACTCTCCATTGAGGACGAATTCGACGACGCCCGAGCACGGCGGTCACGTGGCCTTAGAGAAATGGTCCGAAGTCCCGAATGGAACAAACTCGAATACTCCACGCCCGTCGCCCAATCTTTTGCTTTTAACCAAGACATTTTCTGAGCATACGACGGACCCGGATGGGCGTACCAACAAAGCGACAGCGGAGAGCACTTGGCTTTGGGGATGAGAGCCAACGAACGAGCGGGGTTCTCGATGGGTGTTGTGCTATATGTATCTGGCAATTTCTATCTCAGCAAGGTCGTGAGGCTGGCTGGTTCGGTCCTGCATTCCACGGTGGCTTTAAGAAGCTATCAAAAGGAAAACAACTGAACCTTACCAGAATAGCTAGTGGCGTTGCACTGCCGACAAGGAGCTCTGGTCCCAATGGCCGCGCATCTAGATAAAAGATATGATCAACCACCCCGACTGATCGTAGTCACGCAGGCCTATGATCTGAAATCGTGATGGTCGAGTCATCTTTGGGATGTATCAAAACAATGAGAAGAAATCGCGGGCATAAGAATGGAGCTGAAAACTCCGCAGGTCCCAAAGATCTGGACGCTAGAATGAGACTAGTGAGAGCTGGTGCGGAAGTGCCCAAGGACTTTCATGAGAACGCCCCTAGTGACTCCGCGGGGATGGCTACCACGCCTCTGAATCCCGTAACGCTCAGCGGCAAATGCGTCGAGGAACTCTATCCAACGCTGAGATCAGTTGGCTATCGTTTCATCTTCATTGATGGCTCTCCGCATACGCAAAGCGTGTATGTCGACTTGCCAAGTTCCCAAACTCGTTCGCGATCATAAAGGAAGAAAGGTCAGAAAACGAACACGGGGAAGACCCAAAGCTATGCAAAGCTGGGCCTTTAGTTCCCATGGACGAAAAAGGGACGGGGTCGTCCGAGAATCGTACGATATGCCTCGACCGTGTTTGACACGCAGCCCGCCGATGCACCCACGCGAAGAACAGATGGGGGAAATTCTTTCTTGAAAAATACGATGTACCCTCGTTCAGTCGAAGGTGTCGATCGGTGCTGTTCCATCGTGCATATCGCCGTGCGTCCGCCGGTCGTGTCAAATAACGTGAAGTCCATGTCTTGATGGAGTTAGCATAAAATCGGCATCGAAATACGTGAACACATGATGACGAACAGCCAGCTCATGACATCGAAGAATGACGACGATGCAAAAAAAAACACGAAGGTAGCAGTGGGCGCTGATCGCTTGATAGGACTCTGGGTTTGAATCGAGTCAACCGGGGATACCTGTTATCACAGGCTCAGATGATTCGGGTGATTCGAATGACATAGGCGCAAAGGCGTACCGAAAACGTCACATACTTGTACATGCACATTGAATGGGCGCATAGGTTGTGGGGGTTGGGCGCTGAACGCTTGGCGCAGAGGAATGAAACACGCAAGGACCGGTTGCCACCAAGATAAAGAGAGGCTATTAACGGCATCTGAAAACATACATGGATCCTGTAGCACCCCAATGATTTGCACCCTCTCTTCCATGGGAACGTCGAGCGTCATGAAACGAAATTGAACGGGCGATTCTTATAGAGATATCAACACATCAAACGTGGCAGAATAGCAAGCGGGTCAAATAGCATCAGCTTCATCCTTGCTTGGCCGCCTGAGCCTGCGTCTTGGACTGCGCCAGAAGATCCTTTTGCTGTTCAGCCAAGATCCGACGTTTGTTGAAATATTCGATCTAGAGCAGTGAAAAGAAAGAAACGGCAGTGTCAACCGTCGCACGAAGAAGCGACTGAGAGCGGGAGAGTGACTTGCCCAACTTTTGGCGCAACTAGCTTCATACCGCGACTTTTCTTTTGCACATGCGCTCCCCTCCTTGCCGGCTTCGAGAACGCCTGCGCGGTCGAGACAGGCAAAGTAGACATCCCTGCTTTCCCAGCATTGCTTCCTGTCCTCCCTAGAGACGGCGGAGGCGTCTTGTTTCGAGGTAGTGAACCACCAGGCCATCGCGGTCGAACTCAAAGTCTCGATAGAGCAGTGCAGTCACACGGTCTTGCCTCCACACCATGGTGGTCCAAGTTGGTGTGTAATACTAACAGAATCGCAATGGCTTCACCGTCGCCGGTCCAGCTCCATCCGCTCTCCCCAGACGAGGTCCCGCCCACATCGAGAGGTCGTCGACCGCGCGTACTCACCCAGGACGGCGCCAGCGCGGATTCGAAGCCACAAACTACCTACTTCACGCTCAAAGCCCAGCTCGACGCTGCCTCCAGCACTAGCACCAGCACCAACACACACGCGGGCGATGGCAGCATCCACCCTGCACGTGGCTACGGAAAATCAGAGCGGCGAGATTCGCTGAGCGGCGGTCAGACCCTCCCTCGGAAACCCTCCACCGCGTCCCTCTCGACGCACCTGCAGAGATCTCCACGCCCCGCCCCGACGCAGCCCCCCCGGTTCGTCGTCCCACCTCCCTACGACACCAACTGTCTCGCCCCACCCAGCCCGACGGCACCGCGGATACGACGGCCCTCCGAAGCGCACTCGCCCGCCGTGGCACAGGTCCTCGCGCACAAGTGGCACGAGTACTCTGACGAAGCGATCCAGTCTGCGATTGCGCAACTGAGCGCCCTCGAGTCCCCCTCGAACGCAGATCCCCATCCCTATCACACCGCCCTCCGCGTCCTGTCGTCTGCCCTCCACAATCTATCGCGCGCAAGACTCGAACTCGAACAAGATCGGAGGCTGTTGGAGGAGAAGCAAAAGGCTGGGAAAAAGCGCGTGGAGACGTTGTTGCAGGAGTTTTTGCCTTCGGAACAAGAGGTCGCACGACGGGTCATACAGTCCGTCTTCACGGACGATAATGAACGTCGGCATCGCGTCAAGCGTCAAGAGAGTCTTTCGGTGCGTGTGACATCTGGACATTCTCGTCGCCGTTGACGTCGTTCTGCTGGCAGTCCTTGAAGACGTCACTCACAGAAGCACTTGAGGACCAGGTGCTGCCGGGTCAGAACGTGTCCATGGGCGAGACCGTCACGTCATCCACATCGACGTTCCTGCCTTCTTCGGACCACGCGACACGTGCTGAATCACAGCATGGGGATGTCATCACTAATGATGCACCGTTAGGCTCGGCGGCCGGTGGGGAAGCACAGCTGCCATCACACAGCAACGCTCCCGCTGATGATACCCACGATACCCATGCACATCACCTTAGACATGATAGAGCCTCCATCGGCGACTGGGTCGGGACCTGGCTACACAGAGGCAAGCCCAAACATCCCCGCGGTCTGTCCACCTTTGCCATCAAGGAAGAAACGGCTAGCAAAGAATCATCACGTGATGCATCCCCCCATCTTAACCCCGAGGCTGCAGATAATTCTCAGCGCGCCCCGCGCCGCAAGCACACCAAAAGCGTCTTCGAAACGCTCGGCATCTCCATCTTGAACCCTGCCACGTCAGCCCCAGCCCCTGCAAAACAGCGCAAAGGGCACAAAATAGCGCCGACACCGTCGTTGGCGCCCCCCGTACACGATGGACTACCCCCGTCTGTGGCATCGTCGCCCGTTCTCGCGACCGCGTTACCGTTGCCGGCCCCGTCCGCCCCCCAGCTGGCGACCTCGCCGGACCCATCCGAGCCGAGAACGGAAACGTCCACGATGCAGTCCCCGACGCTCGTGGACGACAAGCGTCTTCCCCAGGGCTCCTCGTTACGCGCCATCGCGCACGCGACGCGCGTCATGACCTCTGACCCCGGCAGCATCCTCGTCGACCAAGGGCGAGACGCCGGACCGCTCATCCGCCGCCTTGCCCTTGACCTCGTCCAAACCGCGCGCGACGAACGCATCCTCTTTCGCGAACCGCCAAAGCAGAGGGAGCGGAGGGAGCGGAAAGAAACGCGGGCGGAAGGGGGCCATCACGTCGTTGCCCGGGCGACGCTGAGTCCCGTCGAAGGGGCTGCTGCCACCGAGTCCCTGTCGCGCACGTTGAATGCCCAGAACCAGGTCGTGCGCAAGTCGCGATCGCGGACGGGCGGGCTGATCACGGCTTCACTGACGACGCCCATCCTCAATGCATTGATGCCGCAACCGCAGCGCAAGCCGACGGGCGGACTGGAAGGCGCTCCGAGGTCCAACACGGACGCTAACGCGGTTCCTCCCCAGCCTGTCGCCAACAGACCTGGCTCAGTCCCACTCGAGTCGATCATCCCAGCCATGTCCAAGCCCCCGACACACTATCTCTCGCGTAAATACACCCCACTGACAGCGCCCGACTTTCGCTTCGCGATTCCGCTTCCGAATGCGGCATCGCGGTTTAGCGTCTATCATGACGACGAGAGCAAGCAGCCGCTCACGGATCGATATGGGTTCATTTACGACGTGTCGCAGTATGACGTCTTGTTGCTCATGAGGGCCAAGGAATGTGGGAACACAGCGCCTGCTTGTCTCACTGGGGTGAAGATTGCCGATCGAAAGGAGAGTAATTCATGGTCGGACGAGGAAGCAGATGGGTCCAAGGGCGTTATCCACGTGACCAAGGGCCATTGCGAGTGCGATGGCCACGGTTCGTCGCCCAGCGTCAGTACGCCGGACGGGGCGAGCGGCAAGTCTATGGTGTCGTCGTCACCCGCAGAGAATGGAGGACAGTCGACACAGAGATCGCGTGGTCCCTCTCCCGGACCCTCTCGTAGCAAACACCGGTCGACTCCGGCCGCTTCGCCTGACGGGCCCTCGCCAGGCCCTACCTCTGTGCTTGCCATCACTGCAAGCACGCCACGCCACGTCTGCGCCAACACGATCCGGGTTTTGCTAGAGGACCTGACCAAGATTCACGACCAACGGCAGGCGGCGACGCGGAAAGATTGGGATGCCTTTGTCAAGCAACGCAGTCGAGGCAGGGTCGGCGCCAAGCTACCCACAGCGACGACAACGGCGACATCTGTCAGTGGCGCCGCGGCGCTTCTCGGGCTCGGAACGACGGACGAAGAGGAAGAGCTCACGCATACAGAGGGCCTGATCGGCTTTGCCCAGCTCGGTCTCTCCTCGAACCGCGACGAACGCACGCAATTCGACAAGCTCGTCCGCGGGGGCATCCCCCTCGTCTACCGTTCCAAGCTCTGGCTCGAGTGCAGCGGGGGCCTGGAGATGCGCGAGCCGGGCTCGTTTGGGGATTTGTTGGTGCAGGCGGACGAGGACGCGGGGCACGCGTTGGTGCGGAACGAGATCGAAAAGGACGTTGGGCGGACGATGCCGTTGAATATTTTCTTTGGGGGCGATGGCGCGGGGGTGGTCAAGCTCCGCCGGGTGTTGACGGCGTATAGCCGGTAAGCACGCGTCGTCGTTGGTGGTGTCCCGCTCACGTCCCTCGGTCTCCCCGATGCAGGCGCAACCCGGCTGTGGGCTACTGCCAAGGCATGAACCTCGTCACCTCGACGCTCCTCTTGGTCCATGCTGACGAAGAAGAGGCCTTTTGGGTCCTCGCAGCTATCATCGAGCGGATCCTGCCCGACGACTTTTTTTCGCCGTCGCTCCTCCCTTCGCGTGCGTGCCCGCTGGTGTTGTTGGACTACGTGCAGGAGCTGCTCCCGAAGTTGCATGCCCATATGGTCGATCTGGGCGTGGACCTCGCCGCGATCTGTTTTTCGTGGTTCTTGTCCCTGTTTACGGATTGTCTCCCGATCGAGGTGCGTTGCGTCCTCCCATACCACGCACACATCATACCATACCATACTCGGCGTATGCGCATGCTGATCGGTCGCCCACATAGACGCTCTTTCGAGTCTGGGACGTCTTTCTCGTAGACGGGCTCGACGTCCTCTTCCGCATCGCGCTCGGTATCCTGAAGAGCAACGAACAAGAACTAGTCCAGTGCGAGTCGATCCCGGCGGTCTACGTCGCGCTAGAGAATCTGCCGACGCGAACATGGCAGCCGGACAAGCTTTTGCAGGTGTGTTTTGTTGCGTTGGCGTTTGTGTTGAGACATTTTTGGTGACGCATTGGCGCGATCAGATGGAGCTCGAGTTGAGAACGACGATGACACATGCAGATTTGGTGCGACGGAGGGAGCTGCATGTGGATCGGCTGCAACAGCTCATGCCGGGAGCATGACCCGCCGCCATGATCCTCCTGGCTCAGCTTTTTTTTTTTTTTTCCTTTCTCTGCTCTCTCTGTCCTTGGTCTCTCACCGTGCACGTATTGATAGAATAGATAAATTACACGTAGAATTTTTTCGTGCTATCGTTGCCATTCGCTGTATTCTTTGTAGCTAACGAAAAGGACATATAGTACCACATTAATGTATGATCAAATACTTAGACAGGGGCAACATTCAAGTGGTGTCTCGACTTGATGAAAGCTTGGCCGGAACCATCCCCTAGATCTCTACAACAGCACCTCTTCGGCAGATCGCATTACAATACGTTCGAAAAACGTGGCCCATAGCATACACACAGCCAGCCGATGACAGATTTACCAGACGTATGGTACGAGTTTCGCAGGTACCTTGCGCATGTATGCGCGATATTCCTCCTTGACTGCATCGTCTCGCAAAATAGCCTCCTCCTTTCACACAGGGGCTTGTGAGTACAGATCACAAAGTTCGATGATAGGGAGTGATTACCTCGATGGAAATCTTGACCACGAAAATGGCTGCGGTGGTTACGACGGTCAACAGAGGTCCGTAAGACCAGAACATGAGAGACCAGAGGGTCGCTTGCAACAGCGTCAGGCTATGTCGTGTCAGTCTGGACGTCGTCAAACGAACAATGGAATGGAAGACACACCCGTAGAGAGGATGACGAACCCAGGCGTACGGGCCCGTCTGGATGATCCTCGATTTCTCGCGGCGCTGATGCCCCGGCCGAGACAAGTCAGACTCGGGCGCTGAAAAGAAAGCGCGTACGTACCCCGATGGGATGAAACTGGTCGTCGAGATGCTCAAACGCACGATCCGAGAGTGTCTGCAGAGCGATACTCGCCACGCACGCGAGCACCCTGATCGCATTCTTCCAGAGCCCCTCCAGCTGCACCCCGTACATCACATCCGGCAACGCGAGCGCGTGCATCCACTGTGGTTGATGAAATCCAAGACCCGTGACGCACAGGATATAGGTCGTGGGGACGAGGAAATAGCTGAGCCCCTGGAATGGGGAGATGAGGACGGAGAGACGGGTGGGCATGGATTCGGGTCGGACGGGACCGCTCTTGGACCGAGAGTGGGCAGAGGCGTCCCCGATTTTGGAGAAGGCATAGCGATAGTGGTCTGCGATGCAGAGAACGACGAAGAGTTCGAGTAGCTGGGTGGACGAGAACATGGCGGAGATAAGGGGAGATCAGTAGGGGCAAGCGACGCCTTCAAATACGCTGGAGGTTTATGATGTCATTCAATATCATAGGGGCGGACGAGCCGATACGGACAGCAAGTGGTTCAGATCTGATCCCGAACATCCCCGAAGGGAAACTCGGCATCGGTACGGATTTCACGGTGGAAGGCGACGCTACGCCTTTCGTCGACTTTGAGATCGCGATTGCTACCCACGCCAAAGCGAGTATACTGCCAAGTTTTACGACAGCACATAAAAGTACACCAAAACACTAGTTCTTACATGCCTGTGGCGATGGATCATAGTGCCTGGTTTAAACTCGATGGGAATATTGAGCTTCTGATTTTGAATCTGCAGGAAAAACTTGTGCACCAGATAACCTTACCTCCCATGGCATGTACACAGAAAACTGATCATCAATTTACCAAACATACGGTACGAGTCTCGCAGGCACCTTGCGCATGTACGCACGATACTCCTCTCTTATCCCATCGTCTCGTAGAATAGCCGCCTCCTGTCATACAAAACCCATGAGTACGTTCACCTAGTTCGAGTACTGTAATGGAAGTAAGTACCTCGATGGGGATCTTGACCGCGATCAGTGCTGCGGAGACCAAGACCGCGAACAACGGTGCATAGGACCAGAGCATGAGACACCAGATGGTTGCATCTAACAATGACACGCTGCATCGTGTCAGTCGGAATGTTGCCGATCGAGGGCAAGGGGACAGTAGGCGTACGCATAGAGAGGATGACGAACCCAGGCATATGGGCCCGTCTGGACGACCCTCGGTTTCTCGCGACGCTGATACCCCGGCCAAGATAAATTAGCCTCAGGCACCTTGACAGAGTAAACAGAGAGCACGTACGTACCCCGATCGGGTGGTACTGATCACCAAGGTGCTCGAACGTACTGTCCACGATACTCTGCAATGAAATGTTCGAAAAACAGCCGAGCATCCTCAGCGCATTCTCCCAGACCCCCTCCAGTCTTACGCCCGAAACCATCTTTGGTAATGCGAGTGCATTCATCCACGGTGGCTGCTGCAATCCAGCACGCACGACGGTGAAGATGTAGACCGCGGGAAAGATGGAATAGACGATTGCCTGAAGTGCGATAAGGAGGGTGACCCAGAGACCGGTGGGCATGGAGTCGGGTCGGACGGGGCCGCTCTTGGCTTGAGCATGGAGAAAGGCGGATCTGACTTTGAAGAAGCCATAGGGAAAGTGGTATGCAATACAGATAACGACAAAGAGTTCGAATAGCTGGCTGGACGACAGCATGATGGAGATAGAGAGAAATTTAGAGGGCGCCAAATCCGATGAGTGGGACGGATTATTTTATGTACAACTTAATTCAAAATCCGGAGCATCTCGAAGACTTGAAACCATTGATCTGACAATTGAAGTAGTAGAATGAAGATCGATTCCAATGATTCCAAGGCAGCTTTGCATGTCTGCGGCCTACAATTCGGAGAGACGCGGATGAAAATAAGGTCGTGTTTGGAAAATCACAGTAAACAGTACCGCACGCTTACATAATCACATAGTATCCTCGTTGTATTCCTACTCCTTGTTTGACGGAGCTCAGACGAACAAGATACTTTTGTTATCATTCTCACTGTGTAGTCCAACACTCCAAATTCCAACAAGCCGTGTACGAGCCACGTCGTCAGTAGGGTCCTAGGAATGTCAGTGTCACCAGCAGATAGATAGTCCGGGGCCTGTGTGAATCAGATAAGGCAAGGGTATTCTCCACTTGCCTCCTAATGGAATTCACAGATTTATCAGTACATCATTAGCGATCCCAGTAAATGCGCTTTTCGGCACGTTCTCTTGGATCTTTTCCACTCTTCAACCTTTGGTCTTTGCGACTTGGTCTTGCCGGCACATCTGTGAACTATCGTACAAACGGCCGAACTGAGAGGCGGACGTCAGGGAGCAGCAACCTAGGTAAATACCTCTCATCCCCATTCCGAACAGAGCCGTAGGAGGTGACCAGTAAACACTCCGTCGCAAACATCTTGATGCATTTCTGTAGGGGTATGTTGAATGGAGGGCCCATCGCAACCGCGCGTCGTGTGCAATATGTACACTATATGAGGTAGAGTACTATAGATGTCACACTTTCAGTCGAAGAAAGCATATGAGGTATATCACGATCCGTGATTACGCTCATACGTACTTAGGATATCCATACACGTTTCACCTCTTATTTGCATGCTTCATCCTCGTGTTCCTTTCGTTCTCCGTCCTAACGTTCAGTACTTATAGCATTAGTTTCCCTCATTCCTCCCTCAGTCGTTCTTCTCTCGACTGAGGTGAGATCTCGTACCTACCAACCACACGACATACGCTGACCATAGATTAGTTCTCCGTTCCGTTACTCTAGGTAGGATCCTAATGCTTAGTCGTTCTTCTCTCGACTGAGTTCTCCGTTCCGTTACTCTAGTCCGAGCCTCGTCACTGCGTGATAGTACCTACCCATGATCTTGATACTACACCATGCAAACATAGTGATCCCGAAAGTTGTCGATTCAAAGTGACTAAGAATTATCGCCCCTGGTCACGTTATTCACCGTGAAGAACATCTTGATCGAGAGCGCCGAGTCGCTGACGGTGTATGCCATTTTTGTAGCATGAGTTTCGTGGTATGAGCGCGACAACGTGCAGTGATTGCAAGGATCCATATCTGGGGTGTCGAATCTCGATGGCCTAGCCGACGTCATGAGGGATGAAAGCCTACGCGTTAGATGTCGCATAACAATGATCCGTTAACCGAGTGAGCCTCGACGTCGGGATTTTACAGGGTGTAATACGTCGCAGTCTTCTGACACCATTGTTTTCACACTGGGATCCCGTCTGTTCATCAGAATATCTGCACTTTTATATTGCGAACAAGTACCTCAATGGGATCTTGACTGCAGACAACAGCGCGTAGGACAAGAATATGAAAAAGAGGGCCGCTTATAACAGCGCGAGGCTGCGTCAGGATGTTGCCGAGCGAATAAGGGGATAAAAGACGTACGCATAGGGAGGACGAAAAATCCAAGTTGTAAGACAGCATGTCTGAGGCTCCTTAGACCTCCGCACTGAAAACACAGACGTCAAACAGAAGTGTGGAAGAGATTCTTTTCCTGTGATTATCGCAAGATACTCTTGTCCAACCAGATCCCGAAACCAAACCTCACCGACGAGAATGCCTTTCCGTTGGTTGATTTCGATGTTTGGTGGGCCTGTTGCCCGTCACTAACAACTGCCGTTTGCGCGTACCGCGGGATACCCAAGACCATGGCGATGTCGGTCATGTCAGTGGTGCCAGTGGAAAGGAGGAAAGTTTCGTCAACTCTTTCTTTCTTGATACTTTGAGATCAACCACAGTTTCTCGGATTCGCAGGCGTGGGCAATCGGCGCATTGTATTCTGACGAAACATCAGCAACAATGGGATCGACGGTCAATTAGAGGTGGAAAAGAAAGGAGCATAATCCCCAGAGCCATGCCTGTGTCGACGGACCATAGTTCCATGTGAAGACATCGAGCTTCTGACTGCGAATCTGCAGAACAATTTATAGCCATATGACCTTGCTTCCCATAGCACATACACAGCGAACCGATCACCAATTCACCAGACGTACGGTACGAGTCTCGCAGGTACCTTGCGCATGTATGCGCGATACTCCTCCCTGATCCCGTCGTCCCGCTGAATAATCTCTTCCTGTCATACAAAGACTTGTGAACACACATCATCAAGTTCAATGATAGCGAGTACCTCAACAGGGATCTTGACCGCGAATACGGCTGCAATAGCGACGAGTGCGAACAGGGGGGCGTAGGACCAGAATGCGAGAGAGTGGAGGGCTGCTTGTGACAGCGCAAGGCTATGTCATTTCAGTTTGGATGTTGTTGGATTGGGTAAGGGGATAGTAAACGTACGCGTACAGGGGATGACGAACCCAGCCGTACGGACCTGTCTGGACCACCCTTGATTTCTCACGTCGCTGATGCCCCACCATGATACATCGGACTCAGCAATTTGACAGAGTAAACAGAGAGCGGCGTACGTACCCCGATTGGGTGGTACTGGTCACCGAGATGTTCAAACGTACTGTTGACGATAATCTTCATTGTTACGCCAAGGGTGCAGGCAAGCACCCTCAGTATATTCTTCCAGATCCACCCTAGCCTCACGCCGAGGACCACCTCTGGTAACGCGAGCGCGTTCATCCACGAGGGCTGCCGCAATCCAGCGCCAACGACGGCGAAGATGTAGACGGCAGGAGCGAGGTTACAGACGATCGCTTGAAGTGCGGAGAAGGAAGCGCCCGAGAGACCAGTGGCCATGGTATCTGGTCGGACGGGGCCGCTCTTGGCTCGAGCGTAGGCAAAGACGGACCTGAGTTTGGAGAAGCCATAACGATAGTTCTCTGCGATGCAGAGAACGACGAAGAGTTCGAGTAGCTGGGTGGACGAGAACATAGCGGAGACGAGGATAAGTTTAGAGGGAGTGGCAAAGTCAAATAAGTAGGAGGCCCATGATCACCTACGCGGAATTTGTATGCAGCATCGATATCGGAACTTATCTCTCAACTGATGATTTGACAATGTGTCAGAATGGGGATTTGCTGGATCAAGATTACTCCAAGGTGAAACGCGTCGCCACGCTCCTGTTTTCCCAAGGGGATCTATCGCAGACGCGCGCCGCCGAGGGTCTGCTTTTCGGGCGGGGCTGAGGTTTCCGCACCTCACCTGCATCCGCGACAGGCTACTTCCTCCATACTACCAGAGCACGGAGGTTGAAACACCGCGGTGATAAGTCTCGAACTAGATGCCCCACGGAGTACTCGGAGAAAGTATTGCGTGTAGATTTAGATACTCCTAGAACCGGAAGTCCGAGCTTGAGAAAGGGTGCCATAAACGGATAGTGCGGGACTACGCTGGTGACCAAGGCGGTACAGTATATGAGCCATGCCGTCAGTACGGTACCTAGAAGGGAGTCCCCGTCGGACAAATAACCAAGCATATGGGAATGTGATAATGCAATGGACACGGACATTCTGAGTGTCCCCTTGCTTCCACGTGAGGTTCACGAATTCATAAACACAGCAT
This sequence comes from Tylopilus alboater, assembly GCA_038090535.1. Classification (NCBI taxonomy): domain Eukaryota; kingdom Fungi; phylum Basidiomycota; class Agaricomycetes; order Boletales; family Boletaceae; genus Tylopilus; species Tylopilus alboater. Next base: position 2,820 of record JBBPMW010000542.1, on the reverse strand, counting down.
TGGGACCATGCGCCTTTTGGTACGACGTCTGGCGATCTTCTTTTCCTGTTCTCCAACCTTGATCATTGCGACTTGATCTTATTTCCCCATGTTGCCGGCAATCGCAAACCCGATCTAACCGTAGAAATATCTACGCTGAAAGATAGTAGCCGGGAAGCAGCAACCGAGGTAAACACCTCACCACCGTTTTGGACAATTGAAGCTTGAAGAGGTGACCAGTAAACACTCCGCCGCAAGCTCGTTGAGCATCTCACGGTTTTTCGGAAGGGGCATATCGAAAGGAGAGTTGTCGCGAACCGCGCATCGTGTGCAATCGCCTCGTACACTATACGAGGTAGAATCACTCTTCGATTTGCGGTAGATAGGAACATTAATGTGGTCGCTACCGTATCGCATGAATTATTGCGACCGTATTTAGTATGAAATCCTACCTTTGACTCGGCGAATCGCATTCTCCTCGACGGCCCGCCTCATAGCATGGTCCGTCACCAGACTACGGTGATCCGCGGGCGTCCCTCAGCGTCGTCATGCATCCACATTCGCCGAAAGGAGTCGTATTCTTTGATCCACGTGGAGGTTCCGAGATATGATCCGACTGAAACTCCTCGTAGACTGTCTTCTCATCATGGTCTGGCCCGGCCGTTCTGGGAGACTAGTTGAAACCTGCAGCTGCACGTGCGCAAAATGACAATCGTTCACCGGCACCTTCTGCCACGCAAACAATTCAAACCTGTCTTACCGTTTGTTTCTAGAACACCATGTCACGCAACGTAGCTTGCAGAGGAAAACAATCACCAGTTTGCCATAGTAGGGTTATAGCCAACGCAGGTCCAGGCACCTCCTTCAGCTATTCAGCATCACTTGTATTCATTCAGAAGGTCCACTCGGTTAACGGACACCACTGTTATGCGACATCTAACGCGTAGGCTTTCATCCCTCATGACGTCAGCTAGGCAATCGAGATTCGACACCCCAGATATGGATCCCTGCAATCACTGCACGTTGTCACGCTCATACCATAAAATTTATGCTACAAAAACGGCATACACCGTCAGCGACCTGGTGCTCCCGATCAAGATGTTCCTCACGGTGAATAACAGTAACACGACCAGGGCGATAATTATTATAGGGTGTAACACGTCGCAGTCTTCTGACACATTGTTTTCACACTGGGATCTCGTCCGTTCATATCTGCACTTCTATATTGCAAACAAGTACCTCAATGAGATCTTGACCGCGGACAACGGCGCGTAGGACAAGAACATGAAACAACAGAGAGCTGCTTATAACAGCACGAGGCTGCGTCAGGATGTTGCCGAGCGAATAAGGGGATAAAAGACGTACGCATAGGGAGGACGAAAAATCCAAGTTGTAAGACAGCATGTCTGAGGTTCCTCAGACCTCCGCGCTGAAAATACAGACGTCAAACAGAAGTGTCGAAGAGATGCTTTTCCTGTGATTGTCGCAAGATACTCTTGTCCAACCACAACTTTGATTCACAGGCGTGGGCAGTCTGCGCATTGTATTCTGACGAAACATCAGCAATAATTGGATTGACGGTCAATTAGAGGTGGAAAAGAAAGGAGCATAATCCCCAGAGCCATGCCTGCGTCGACGGACCATAGTTCCATATGAAAATATCGAGCTTCTGATTGCGAATCTGCAGAAAAATTTATAGCCATATGACCTTGCTTCCCATAGCACATACACAGCGAATCGATCACCAATTTACCAGACGTACGGTACGAGTCTCGCAGGTACCTTACGCATGTATGCGCGATACTCTTCCCTGATCCCGTCGTCCCGCTGGATAATCTCTTCCTGTCATACAAAGACTTGTGAACACACATCATCAAGTTCAATAATAGCGAGTACCTCAACGGGGATCTTGACCGCGAATACGGCTGCAATAGCGACGAGTGCGAACAGGGGGGCGTAGGACCAGAATGCGAGAGAGTGGAGGACTGCTTGTGACAGCGCAAGGCTATGTCGTGTCAGTTTGGATGTTATCGGATCGGGGTAAGGGGATAGTAAACGTACGCGTATAGGGGATGACGAACCCAGCCGTACGGACCTGTCTGGACCACCCTTGGTTTCTCACGTCGCTGATGCCCCACCACGATACACCGGACTCAGTAATTTGACAGAGTAAACAGAGAGCGGCGTACGTACCCCGATTGTGTGGTACTGGTCACCAAGATGTTCAAACATACTGTTGACGATAATCTTCATTGTTACGCCAAAGATACAGGCGAGCACCCTCAGTATATTCTTCCAGATCCCCCCTAGCCTCACGCCGAGGACCACCTCTGGTAACGCGAGCGCGTTCATCCACGAGGGCTGCCGCAATCCAGCGCCAACAACGGCGAAGATGTAGACAGCAGGAGCGAGGTTACAGACAATTATTTGAAGTGCGATGAAGGAAGCGCCCGAGAGACCAGTGGCCACGGTATCTGGTCGGACGGGGCCGCCCTTGGCTCGAGCGTAGGCAAAGGCGGACCTGAATCTGGAGAAGCCATAACGATAGTTCTCTGCGATGCAGAGAACGACGAAGAGTTCGAGTAGCTGGGTGGACGAGAACATAGCGGAGAAGAGGATAAGTTTAGAGGGAGTGGCAAAGTCAAATAAGTAGGAGGCCCATGATCACCTACGCGGAATTTGTATGCGCAGCATCGATATCGGAACTTATCTCGAAACTGATGATTTGACAATGTGTCAGAATGGAGATTGGCCGGATCAAGATTACTCCAAGGCGAAACGCATCGCCATGCTCCTGTTCCCACAAGGGGTTCTCTTGCAGACTCGCGCCGCCGAGGGCCT
>JBBPMW010000541.1:0-16903 GCA_038090535.1 Tylopilus alboater | reverse complement strand
AAAGGCGGTGGGGTGGGAACGCGCCGCCGTTTGAGGGGGACGAGATTGGAGCGGCTGGGCTGAGCATCATCGAGGGGCCAGCTTGGGCTTGCTGCCTCCAGCTCGAAAGGCGGAGGGGTGGGAACGCGCCGCCATTGGAGGGGGCCGAGATTGGAGCGGCTGGGCTGAGCATCATCGAGGGGCTGGCTTGGGCTGGCTGCCTCCAGCTCGAAAGGCGGAGGGGTGGGAACACGCCGCCATTGGAGGGGGCTGAGATCGGAGCGGCTGGGCTGGGCGTCGTCGAGGGGCCGGCTTGGGCTGGCCGCCTCCAGTTCGAAAGGCGGCGGGGTGGGAACGCGCCGCCGTTGGATGGGGCCGGAATTGGAGCGGCTGGGCTGAGTGTCGCCGAGGGGGGAGCCTGGAAGCCAACCCCCCCCCGGTTCGGAGGGCCGCAGGGTGGGGGATTGCGGCCGTTTGATGGGGCCCGCGTCAAGGTTCTGGGGGCTGTTTCCCGGAAGAGGAGGTCCGCGGGAGCCCGCTGCCTCCGGCGACCGTGCCGCCGGCGTACTTCTGCCGCGGCGGGAAATACGCCCCCTTCTTCCTCTTCCCGGATCCTTTGGCGTGAGGCTACCTGGCAGCAGGAAATGAACTCTTTTTTTCATTTTATAGGAGGAGTGATTCTGAGCGGAGTGACCCCTGCCAGGTTAGAAAACCGGTCAGCGATGTAGTCTGGTGACTAGACCGTACTAATGAGGCAAGCCGTCGATAGACGGTCTGGTAAAATTGGTCAGCGTTACCTTGCTTGCAAGGTCATTTGTTGACGAGCGACGGTACACACGTGACGAGAAAAGTTTACCTGATAAGTAACGTTCACGTGGTACCTGTGATGTCATGCGATGATGGCTCTTGAAGCTTGAGCTCCAAGTTCCTGAAGATGCTTCCCTTGTTTCGTCTCTTCCTTCGCATCCGTCTATTGAGTTATAAACGTTTAAACCCAAATATATCGACGAGGGATGCTCCTCTATTGGCCCTCAAACCGTCGGGCTGAATCTGGTGTCTAATGGTATCGATTGAGGGGAATACGTCGAAGACTTTAGGTTCGTTGTGGATAAGTGATTCGTTCATATCTTGTGATGTCAAACATGGAGTATCCGAGAGAGGAATCCCAGAACATGCATGATTTGGAACCAAGATTCGCAACAATATCTCGTAATGATCAGAAGTAAATGGATGCTCACAGCACAGAAACTTGAGAGGCAAAGAAAGCTAATGTGAGAGAAACATAGGCTACTGATTCTTTACATACGTCCATTCTATCGTTGTCTAATCCGGGTGTCAGGGGAGCAAAAAAAATTGAGTGAATACCAGAAAGTAAATTCATTCGAACATTTGTTAATGTTCACCACCACGAGACGGTGGCTCCGTTTAAACCTCTCAATTGACTTTAGAGGTCGACTCTGGCGGATGGGAGTAGACTGTATCATAGGTATACCCCCGGGTATCACCGCTCGTACTCGTACACATATGTGCTCGTGCACTTGTGCGAGAGCGGGGTGGGCAAGGGGTGGCAAGATGGCGCCCATGCTCGAGCGTAGCGAGCGAGCACCCCATTGTTGTCGTGTCATCAATGAGGGAGATGGAGACGGCGAGGACGAGGGCGAGGGCATGTGCGTTGTCATGTCGAGTCGCGTCTTGCCGGTCACATTGTCGTCCCGTCGGTGAGGGAGACGGCGATGGCGAGGGTGCGCCCGGCATTGTCGCGTCGTTGGCATCATCGTCGCGAGGGTATGAGGAGGTGGGGGGGTGGGTGAGGACAAGGGAGAAGTAAAGGGTGTGTCGTCGTCGTCATCGTCGCGAGGTGGATGAGGTTGTGGTGGTGAAGGGGTGGGTGAGGACGAGGGGAAGGGGAGAGAGCGCGTCATTGTCATCGTCTTCGTCATCACCGTTGCGTCGACATCACGTGTGGAGGGTTGAATGTGGGCAAGGTGGGCGAGGACGAGGCGTCGCCGTTGCGTCGATGTCGCGTGTGATGGGAAGGTAGGTGAGGCGTCGCGGCATCGTTGTCGTCTTCATTGTCGCCGTTGCGTCGACGTCGTGTGTGGAGGGAAGGTGAGCGAGGTGGGTGAGGACAAGGCACACACGAGGTGTCACGACATTGCCGTCTTCATTGTCACTGTTGCGTCGACGTCGTGTGTGGAGGGAAGGTGGGCGAGATGGGTGAGGACGAGACGTCGTTGTCGCCACCGTTGGATAGGTGAACGACTCGCGGGTGCACGAGCACACATTGGTACACAGACATTACTGTCTGCGTACGGTCGCGTGCTTGCGCGCTCGCAGATGTGGTGTGGGCTGCGGGGTGTGGCACGGCGGCGGTGGTGGCGGGTATGGGGTATACCCGTATGAAAACTCGCACGCGCAAGTACGAGTGTACTGCCTAGATGGGAGGACATCAGAGTTTTTTCGTCAAAGCCTCGAAGAAGGCGTATTGTATCTCGCCCAGAGCTTCTTGACAGACTGATGGTTCGCATCACCTTTTTCGAGTTCTCGTTCAGGCTCAGACACATCGAAGTTTGAATTGGGGAAATGGGTATGATGACTTCGTTTCAGAACCGAACCGGAGGCGCATACGTCCAATTTCACTAGGATGAAGAGAGGAAGGTGGCGGAGTTCGACGATTTGTTTGGGACGAGAGGGGTAGTTCTGAAGGATGCAGAATGATCATATTTATGACGGTACCTCGCATGTCATTTGTCATGTCAAGGTCAATTCTGAGGTTATGGATAATTAAAACTGGCATACCAATAGCAAGCTCAAGAGAAATTGCACTAAAGTACCTGCGACAAGCAAGGTTCCTGCCGACGCAGGCGGCACTCCAAGTTTGGCAGGGGCGCGCGGATTCTACGCTACACGTGATGTATAAGCCTAGTTAGGACCATGCAAGTCCACGTGTGACCTGTTAAGTTGGTAATCGAAAAGGATAAGTCCTGCTAGACGTTGCGATACACCAATCAACATCTTTCTCCATGAACATCAGCAACGACAGGATGACACCAGACAACGAGTCTACCGACGAACCCTTTGGGTCTACACAGCCAAAGAAAAAACGTCTCTCCCCACGAGAACACATGCAGAAAGCGCTGAAAGTGCTACGTGACGGACGCATCTCTTTCGTTGACTTTCTCTCTACTATTCTGGACCCACCGGGCGCGATTTCGAAGGCTACCGTAATGTGCTGTACAACTCTCCAATGAACGACTCGCCAGTCAAGTTACATCGCATTCTTGACCACATCCTGCAAGATACATGCGGTGAGAAGCTATTTCGCCAGTGGATGGAGCCTCGCGCTGTCGAGATAGCATCAAACATCATCTACCATGAGTTGGATTTAGTCAAGGAGGGTCTATGGGGGTCGTTAAGCGCAGTTACACCCGAGTTTCTGAGGACATGGGAACTCAACTCGACAATCGAGTCCATCCTCTCGACTGCAGCTCCAACTCTTCGAGTTTTCCTCGAGGACGCTTGTCAAACTGATCGCGCGAAGAAGAAGAACAAAAAGAAAACTTGTATCACTGTAAGTACTATATGTTACTTTGATCTTTTACTCGCTACAACCCTTTTTGTTTATCCCAAAGGCTCGTAATGTCATTGTCACGCAGCTCGTGAACCAACGGTCGCAACGCTGTGTTTACTTTGCAGCTCTGTTCACGCTCATGCTCTGGACACAAGGCGCCTCTCGTCAGACGATCGAATCCCTGCATCAGTGTGGGCTCTGTATCTCGTTCACATCTCTGTGGACGTTGCTCGAGAATCTCGCCTCGCAATGCCTAGACCGTGCGGTTAACTTCGTGAAACAATCTATTGTTCATGTCCTTGCCTACGACAACATCAATATTAGCATGTCAACGCACGTTGAGCAACGACCTGATGCACCATTAAAGGTTCAGTCTGGGACATTTGCGATACTTTACGAAGTTTGCAACGGAGACCGTGAACACATGCGTCTCGAGCCAATTCTTCTGCGCGCACAGAACGCTTCCGATCTGAAGTTCAACGCCGATATACGCCCTACCATCGAGCAAATCGAAGCTTTCGATAGCCAGCTCATTCGACATATCATTGACATCCTGTTTGAATGTTGCCCTCACTTTGAAAACTATCCGCAGTGGTCCGACATCATGTTCGCACATGCAGAGCGTCGAAAGATCCCGAAAGGATACACGACCAAGCAATTCCCTATACGTACCTCAACAATTGAAGAAAGCTCCGTAACTGGTAACATCGAAGTCATCAATGGCGTCTATATGAACCAGCTCCAGTTGTCCCATGACCAGCTCTCTAATTTCGCCATCCCATGTATAAATGATCAGTCGACCAATACTCGGATACGAGGCGCCAAGGCACTGCGTGTTAAGGATGTTAATCCGTTCACGCAGCTTCAGTTTTTACAGCTCGGATTCGGTCTATTCCATCTCTGCATGAATTTTATCTGGGCGCTCCTGCACGTTCATCGAGGGTCCATCAATCAGATTGGCAGCCTATCATACTTTTTTGCCCTCCTTGACCGAACATGACTTGGTTGCGAACACCCTGATTACCACGCTCTACTCGCAGCACTGCTCCAGATTCTTAAAGGCATTATTCTCACTGCTTGGAAAGCCGAGTGTGGTTATTCTTCCCTCACAGCCTTCACAGCATCGAATCCTACTCCCCAAGATCTTTTATATATTGCCAGTACCATTCTCAAGAAGCACGCGAGACCAGCATATCAAAAACCTGAGAAGAAGAGCAAAACCAAAGTCGCTGAGTCTCAGGCTGATTCCACACTGTCACCTGACTCGAACTCGGAGAATGATCATGTTCATCATGACCTCCAGATCCTCACTCGAGACTTGCTATATGTCTTGGAAGTCGTTCGCTCATGCCATGACGGAGATTTCGGGAGAGTTGAGGACATTCCAGGAAATCTGGCTATGATATTCCGGGGAGCTGGCTCCAACAATTACTGCGCCGAGATACTGCACTTCATCTTCAATCTCAGGAAGGTTTGGACTCCACAATTTGCGTATGTATTAGTAGTTGCGAATTCCTCTCTCAATATTGTGCTAACTTGAATTCTGCTCAATAGTGACATTATGCGAGATAACATGTTGGTCAATATAACTGGTCTCGAAGGCCATGCAATGGCAATAGACCTCAATATTGAACACCTCATTAGATTCCTAAAGGTACTCTTCCAATCTTTATGACGGGGGTAAACTGATTTATTCTTGTAGAACTTTTTTGCTGCCAAGGGTTTGTATGCGACGTGGGATCGTCTAGGTGACATCTCAGCTACGGTCGATCTTTTACTCCACATATGGAAACAAGTAGCCCAGGGTCTTGGTGTTGGATATCATGGCATGACTCATGTCACTCCTGAAACGGCTTTGGATATCAACAAGATTGCACACAAGGTCGAAGAACTTGAACTTCTTCAGTTCAAGCCTTCGCGGGAAGAAAACAAACAAGTTCAGCATGTTGTCGACACTCTTATTATGGGAGAGCAAAAGCTCAATTCATCCTCGCTTGCAACATTCAATCGAAACGTCCGAAAAATGATTGCAGGTCAGGGATTGGAAGCAGAGGACGATGAGATTCCACGAGTAGAATTCACTTTTTCTTATGATCCCGATTTGGAGAATTAGAGTACAATTTTCATGCTACAAATGTGGATGATACAGGAGCAGGCATCGGATGTGTTGCTTTCGATTTTTTGGAACATTTAACTATCGGGTGATCCATCAGTAATTTGTTCATGGCCTTATCCGCACTTGGGACACTTGACCCGCCAAGAAAAAGTGACAAAAGTGAACAAATTAGCGAAAGGGACTGCCAAGGCACGATTAAGACGTTTTTGCTCCAGCACGTTCAGGTCACAATTGGAAAAGCAGAAAAAGTAGTCTAAGTAGTCTAAGTACAATACTTTCTGTCACAACAGAACAATAGTAGTGCAAGCCCAAGACGTGTCTCATGTGACCACGTCCATAGCGGCCCTGAATTCGCCGGCAACGTATGGCAGAGTCGCAGTAACCCAACCCGCTTCGATTCAGCTCTGACAACCGTACCCCTGTAACGGGTACTGGTTTTACCTGCAGGTCAGTGCAAACGAGCAAGGGCAATGGCACAACGCACGTGCAGATCGTGCGCGTTTTGTCGTTTCCCCTGCACGGCCCGGGGCGCAAACAGACTCGGAGCCACTGGGTGCGGGCAGAGGGCGCACCGCGAACGGGTGGGGACGGCACGAACGGGTGACGGCACAACACGCACGCAGATCGTGCGAGTTGTGTTGTTGCCCCTGCATGGGCGCGAATGGGTGGTGGTAGCATGGGCGAATGGGCGAGGGGACGGCGGTCGTGGTAGCATACGCGAGTGGGCGAGGGGACAGCAGTTGTGGTAGCGCACGCGAGTGGGCGACATCTGTAAAAAAGTCTCACAGCTGTAGCACACTGCCAAGCTTTGTAGTCTTAGGTTAGGTTTTCCAGCTAATACCACAGGTTTACTACAGCAAAGCGAAAGTAAACATCTTTGTTTTTGAACGAATGACAGGAATTGCCTTGGCCTTAGCGAGGTCTAGTGACGACGAAGCTATTCTGCAGGGTATGTCAATACACAGTAAATATTGCTAACTTGTGCCATACAAGCCTGAATTGTGTTTGTTAGCGGCATTCTGTCAACGGCGCTGATTGTCGAGACCGCCCGTCTGCGGGGGTTGTCAGTATGGAACAAGAATGGCTGATGTGGGCCATACCAGCCGACATTATGTCTGTTAGCAACACTCTCAGGCTCCCGGTGCCGCTGGTAGTCGAGCATCCCTGTCTGCGAATAGTGTCAATATAGAGCCAGGGTTGTTGGCGTGACCCATTCATGCCTGTGTTATGATTCTCGGCGCCATCCCCGAAATGGTGCTGATGATCGAACACACCATTCTGCGAGGTGTGTCGATACACAGTAAATATTGCTGACTTGTGCCGTACGAGCCTGAATTGTGTTTGTTAGCGGCATTCTGTCAATGGCATTGATGGTCAAGAGCGCTCGTCTGCAGGGGTTGTCAACACAGAACAAGAATGGTTGATGTGGGCCATACCAGCCGACATTATGTTCGTTAACGACATTCTCCCGGTGGTCGAGCACCCCGTTCCGTTCCGCAAGGTGCATCAATACAGAGCAAGAATTTCTGACATGGACCATACTTGCTCATGTTATTTTTGTTGGCGGTATTCTCCCGATGCTGGTGGTGGTCGAGAACACTGCCTGTCCGCGAGGCATGTCAACAGAGAACAAGAGTTTCTGACATGGGCCATACCAGCCTGCATTATGTTTTTTTCGGCAACACCATTCCAATGACGTCGGTTCGTCGAGCATGGCTGCATTTAGGGATCGGCAATACGAGCAAGGGTGGTGGATATGAGCTGTGGTGGTCGGCATGACGTTCGTTGTTAGAACTAGCTATGAGGGCACATGGATCAATAGTCAACAACCCTCTCAGAGGTTAGATAGGTTGGTCAAAATATGTATCATAATGACATAAATTGCGCTGTTGATAGATACGATAAGCTTAGCTAATCGTTGATCTAACTGTCACCAATTTCCTGATGCGCCTTTGTCTTGACGGTCAAGCGTAGCTGAACTTGAGCTAGTTGAAGCCTTAGATCCGCTGCCACTCGAGGCTTTACCATAGAGAAGATTGGGGTGATCACAGAGCGTAAGTAGAAATTCATGAGTGAGCATATACTTGTACGAAAAGCCCAGACCTTGTTCAGAAGCCGAAGGCTTGACCGCCGTACAATTGGAGTCTGGCGGAAGCCCGCAGAAGCTTCACTCTGGGCAGCCTCAGGAATAGTCTTTGCGTGCCGTCGTACACCGTATTGGTTGAGGATCATCTCAACCCCGGAATTTCCTGGAGCTGATGAGGTGGAACTCAGCGTCTTACTATCACGGTCAGTCACGGTAGGAGTAGCCTTTCGTTGCACCATCATTCTGGATGGGCTGGGTATGATGGCGCTGCTTCCGTTGACACGTTTGACAACGAGTCCCCTTTTTTCCGGCACCCGGAACTATGGAAAGCCGGACAGACACGCTCATCGGAACTACCGGTTTAGGACAAATGAGCAAGTGGGACACCGATCACTGCCAATGAAAATTGTATGGACGATGTTCATGCTTCGAGTATCAAACTTTCCAATTTTGTATTTCTGAATATGTACTCATGTACTTTGTACTCACGCTCAAGAAAAATAGATAATGACCAAGAGAGGATTTCACATTAGCACAGACAGATCAAGAAAATTGATTGTAGCGACTGCCAGACTCATCGGGCTCTCGCATCGGACTCCACTGACCAGGGAAAGTAAATGCCATGGTAAGCGATGACTGATTCACTGATAACCAGTGCCATTTTCAGTAGAAATCGGTGGAGTCCACTTCTTCTCAGTGACAAATCCTTCACTGATTGTCACTTTTCGCTACTGGAGATCAGTGACCTCTACACAAATTTTCAGTGTCAAGGGTGTCGATTCAGTGCCCTTTTTCCTGTCCCCTTATACCTTACTGGACAACCACCACACACCAGAATCAATATATTACACATAATTAGTTACCATACATACTCAGCAAGGCTACATTTACTGCATACAGAAGATAAAGTGCCCAAATCAAGATTGGTGGTGATACCACAGTCAGGGCACGCGTCGGGACCATCCAAGCATGATGAGGACAGTATACGCGTGCTAGAGAAGCTAAATGACGCATTAGAACATGAGCGCGAATGCTCAGAGCAGGGTGAGGAGGAGAACTGACCACATAGAGCTCCAAGGGGTCCAGATGAGCCGAGCGGCGACGCGGCGGCACCAGACGATGCCTACAGCAATGTGGAACGTCCCAGGAACGTCAGAAACGAGCGCGCCGATGAAACGCACGCACCACGTTGAGATACCAAGCCAGAAGGCCCTAGAGGTGACCTAGAGGCATCGAGGGCGATTGGGACCGTCGAAATGTTGTCGAAGGCACAGAATACAATGGTATAGGCCGTGGAAGCGAGCAGGACGAGCGCGTCGTCAAAACGAACGCACAACGTCGAGTTAGAGGGCCAGGAGGCCACCGGAGAGAGCAGGAGGCGATAGGAGGCGTCAAGGGCAATTCTGGTCGTGTAAAAATTGGCGACGGCATCAAATACGATGGGAATGAGTATCGGACGGATAGCACAATGAGCGGCGTACGCTATGACTCGGAACGAGTCAAAACACGACCGCTAGCTGTACACCAGACGGGTCAGCACGAGCAGCACTGGCACACGACGATGAACGTACCTGAGCCATCTAAACAGTCTCCCAAGCATTCCAAACGATCCTGCACCAATCCGAACTGGTTGAGTAGAAAAGGGGGAGGATGTATTGTATCTGTGTCCAAAAAAGGACATGTGGCGGGTGTTCTGGAAGTGCCGGCGGCGCGGGAATGGGCAGTCGTGATTATGTAAGCGTCAGAAGCGTTGCAAAAAACATAAGAGAATTGAAGGAAAACATGTGAGATATGGTCCAGGGAGCGAGAAAAGTGGTGTGGTGCGCTAAAGTTTCATTTTCGAAGACTGGAAAACTGTCGAGAAGGAAGTTCCACCCTTTTTTCAACACCTGCACCTGTAGTCAATGATGCTTAAGAGTCGGAGTCTTGTCGTAGAAGTTGTGAAGCCTGTTGGTAAGTGCCCTGCAAGAGTTGATGAGCCTGGACGACATCAGCAGTCCAGTAGTCTCTGGCTGGAAGGTTCGGGAAGCCTTGAGGGTGGTCATTCATGGCTACACGCTACCACTGACGCCAGACATTGTACTAGTAGCCCACGTCGTGATTACCATACATATACGGTTGCTTGCTGACCTCTGACCGGTCCTGAAGGCCTGACCAGCTGATCACGAGCGGGCAGTTATGCCAATATTATGAATATGTATCTGTTAGTATTTTGAACATGCCGGTGCAACTTCAAATGCAGCGTGCGCAGCATGCATCGGGGGTTGGGGCACGTGGAACATGGTAGAAATAAACGTGAAACGCGGTGCGCACAAGATACATCGAGGTTCGCGGCACACAGAACGCGGTAGAATAAATGCGAAACGCGGTGCGCGCAATATACGACGAGGTTCACGGCGCGCGGAATGCGGCAGAATAGATGAGAAATACGATGCGCTGAATATGCATCGAGGTTCGCGGCGCGCGGAACGTGGCGAGAATAAATGCGCGTTTGCGATGCCATAGAATTCCGCATCCGCGTCTTGCATGTCTGCGACATATCGCCGTTTTCTAGGCGACGTGGGGTCAGCGGTATGCGGATGAGGAACTTGTTTGGGCGTAGTAGAAGGCGCTGCGCTCGTCCCTGGCAGACGCGCACCAAGCGGCGTCGTCGGCTCTGTCGACCGCCGCTCTACGAAGCTTTTTCGCCCCGTCACATTCAAGAAGCCGACAGTCAGGCCGCTTTCGCGACTCGCGAGCCTGTCGCGCGTACTCTGCACCGGGCGCATCGCAGAGCAGCCAAGCAAGATAAACGGCTTCAAGGGAGTATAGCATCGGCATCAGAATACGGGCTCAAGACGCCCGGTTCTGTGTAGCGCATTGGGGTCGATTTCGGAAGTGTAACGGCGGGGCTGAACGAAATGCGCGCTGCTGCGAGGAGTGTCGAGGCGGGCTGGCCGTGAGTCTGCTAGCGAGGTATGCGATAAGGGTCTTAGGCTGGATCTGGGACGATGCGCTCTCATGATCAGCTCTGCGCACATGGCGTTCTGGTCGGGGGTGTCAGCGACTTCATCTTCGACGCCGTTTCGGCTTTGCGGGATATTGCGGATGAGCGAGAGGCCTTGGCACTCACTTCGGCGCTGCGAGGGTTACACCTTGAACCGTATCGTCTGCGGCTTCATTTCCTGGCCGTTTCACTGCGGTTTCCTGCCTTCGCTCATCAACAGAACCCGGCTGAGATTACCTCCCCCTAAATCAACAGCGTAATTCTATTGCAGCTGGGTATGATGCATGAAATGACAGCGAGGGACTCCCAAAAGCTCGTGCATGTTATCCCTCATGTAAAAAGAAATCACTCCGCGATTCTTGTCAGCGTTCCCAACCCCATGGACCAGCATCTGACCTGATATCGCTAGAACCGTCCCGGGGTCATATTGAAGGCCGATTGAGAGGCAAGGGAGGATAACATCGAGGTCGGAGTATTCTCCGACCGTAGTGAGGATGTCTAGCCATTGCGGTCGACCTTGCGCATCGATATGAAAGGGGCTTGCTCGATTCGCCATGGCTGAGAGCACACTTTGAATGCAGGGCCAGATGCGGAGCAGCTCTTGGATGTCGCCATGCCCTTCTTTTACCGCCCAATGCCCCATCCTAACCATGGCCTCCCGGGCTGTGACATACATATCGGGATGTAAAATCGCTAGGGAGGCGGAAAGGATCGCCGCGTAGTTTTGAATCGAGATCAGCCATTCGCGCGCCCCGTTTTCCCCCCGAACCTCTTTCAGAAAGTACGACACTTCCGGCGAGCCGCTGTCTTTCTATTTTTACCAGGCGATCAGCGACGTAAAGAAGTGGTCGACGTGCTTACATCTCTTCCTTGCTGGAACCAGGCTGGTGCCATATCAATGGCCCCTTTCAGCTCAGCTTCCTCTCTGAAAAACTTCCCGGATGTCCGCCAGGCTGTTTTGCCGCCGTTGGAAATGCTTTTTGATAGCGGGCCTCTAAGATGGCGGAAACTCTCCCAAAGCTGCAGCTTTGGGGAGCTCAGCTTTTTTAGCGGCAAAGAAAATACCCCACTCACCTGATTCGGTTCGCTTATTGCTCGAGGCAAATACCAGGCGATAACATAGCCCAAACGGTCGGTGATAAGAGCAGGATCCTTGAACCGCCTGAATCCTTCCGGCGTGTAGCTTGGAGGCAAATTTTCCGGCGTCTGGGATTGCGACCATGTCTTTGCCCTCTTTCTGGCCGTCTCCCCCAGACGAATGACATCTTCGCTTTCCATAACAACTTCCGACGCCCTCAACGCCGAGAAGTGGAGGATATATTGGCGCTTACCTTGGTTTCGGTAGGCCTCCGAAATTTTCCGAACCATTCGGTTTGCTTCGCAAATCATCGTCAGCGGAAGGTCGGGGAGGTTGTCGATGCGCTCCGTCATCGGCCTTGTCTGCAGGCGAAATCGGGAGATCATGTATCTGGCCAGATTTTCAATCATCTGCAGAGGCGAGCCTGGGGGAATGTTGGAGTCGCAGCCGTTGAGCATGGAAAGGCCGGTACAAATGAGAGTCGGCAGTCCGGCTGTTTTCTATGAGGGGGTGGGTGCTATGAGGGGAGCGGACAAAATGGCTCTTATTTGGGTTTGTTTTCTATTTGCTGCGATCGCCACCTCTAGTGCACCCGACGACCCGCCATTGCTAGCGACCGCGCCTCGGTAGGACGGGCCGGCGAGTGTTGCGGGAATTCCTCGGCCGGTAGTCAACTAGTCGTGCTTGAAACTCGGCGAGTCACAGCCACCACGACGAAGGTCAACTTCATGATCTCGACAACTACTCCCTCGTTTTTGTTTGCTTAACTTGAGAAAAGTAAGTGCAAGAGCTAGAGTGCATGAAGTAAGATTGTGAAAGCGTCGCGTATTTGATAGAGCGCCGACAAGCGGGTAGGTGCCGACCAGATGGTAAGGGACAGCGATGTACATCATCAACCAGTCAACAAGGGTGAGATTCGGACGTGACGAGTTCTTTGGAGCTCGAGGCTGCGCAGATATCTTTGGTGTGTCAGAATGAGCTTTTGCCTGCTTTGCGGGCCGAGTATCAGCGGTGGGGTTATCCGAGTCATGGGGTTTACGTTTCAAACCAAGTTCGGGCATTGCGGAGAGTTGGGATGCACTGAGCGGGTGATGATGATGTATTCAAGTTGCTGCTCTCGACGACGATTGGCAGGATCAGACAATAGACAAAGAACAGTAGCCAAGCACAATGCCGCTCTGTAGCTCCCTTACAATGCATATTCACCATTGTTCCCCAATGTATTATGTGATACGAAAATTTCGACATATTTCGCAGGCCCCACAATGGGACAGACCCAAAGTCAATGCATTATGAGTATATCTACTGTATCTGGTCATTTGTGGCCCTGCCGGGCCACACCCAGTTTTCACTGGGACTGAGACGGCGGCGGAGGTTACACCTGAGGTGCCAAACGGTATGCGAGCGGCGACTCGTCGTCGCCTTCCAACAACAAGGGACGCCGGGTTGGAGTATCGGCATCGACGTTGATCGCGGGCACTCTGGCGGAGAGAAGGGCAACCGGGGGACTAGAATACAAACCGCCTCCGTCAAATATCGGGAAAGCGCCCTCCCCAGGAGCATATTTGCGGAGCGGGGATTCGGCAGATATTCCTGGGAGGGCGGCAAGAAGCTCAGGCAAGTCCACAGCAGAGGCAGCGCCTCTGTCCTCCTGGGGGGGGGCAGCCTGGCAGGATTCGGAAGGCATTTCTTCCAAGAAGGCGGGGCATTCCGACGAGTGCCGCGGGGGGGAGAAAGGAAGCCGGATCGGCATAGGGCCTTCTCTGGCCGCTTCAAGCCCCCCTTTTCCGTGAAGAGCGAACTCCAGGACCTCCTCCAGGCTTTGCATGAGGCATTGTAAATCGGAAATTTTCCGCTCCGAGCACTGCGCGAGGTGTTGTAAATCAGAAATCCTCTGCTCTGCCGCGGACAGACGTTCCTCATGCATTTGGCAGGGCCGCTGGTCGGTAGGTGGGCCTTTCGCGAGAACGTCTGCCGGAATGGCGGTCTCTGTAGAATTGGCGCATTGCCCAGCTTCGCGCCCGGCCTTTCCCCAGCTCGAAAGCGTCGCCGCACCTTTCAGAATCCCTGTAGAACACGTCAATCGCGACTACGGTCGTTGGGTTGATAGCCTCACCTATCGGCTCCTTAGGTGCCTTCGGAGATTCCGCTATGCGCCTCGCCCTCAGCGCTGGATCTTCCTTCGAAATGCCGCCGAGCTGGCGCGGTTTTTTGGACGGGGGGCCTGTTTCAACGAGCGTTAAAGAGGGCGATCTTCTGCTGGAAGGCCTGGAAGAAGAGCGAGGTTTTGAACGCTTTCGATTGCGCAAATCTGGTTTTGATTCTGCGGGGCTTGAGGGTCGAACCCGACCCTCGGGGGAGCCGGGTACCGCAGATTGGGACCTCCGACGCTTCTTCGCCAAACTGCACCCCCTCTTCTTCCTGCGGCATTCCTCGCAGGCGCGCTCAGGTCTGCGCTCACATTCTGTCCCGGCAGCTCGGCATCCATCACATTTCTCCTGAGAGGTCGACGTGTGCGAACGCTCGGGCGAAGATAGCCCCGGCTGTTCGGGTTCTTCTCCGACGCTCATCGCCCGCTTGTCCAGACTCTTCCCCTTGGATTTCTGCACGTCCCGGCCTCTGCGACGGCGGGTTCTCCCGCGGTCTTCTTCGTCGCCCTCTTTCTGCTTCAAGACAACCTGGAAGAAATTGTATCCAAGCCTCGCAACTTCGTTTTTTCTCCTCTCAGGGTTAAATATGCGGAGCCACGGATGATCTGGTTGACCCCGAACATCCTCTGTCAGGATGACCTCGTAATCCGGCCATCGGGAGCCGTCGCAGGCCGAAAGTTCGATGTCGCACGCGATGCTAAAGAGCGTAATGTGCTCTGCGGTACTCTGGAGTGAACGTATGATTTCCTAAAGGCGATGTTACCGCATTCAACAAACCGTTTTTTAAGTATCTTGAATACACGTACCAGCTGTTCTCGGAGGAGTCCCGTTGCTTGGCGCCAGGTGGCATGGCGGATTTTTTCGGAAACCGCTGGGCCGCAGATGATGTCGTTTATGATCTTTTCCAGCGACCCAGATGCCCGGTCGACCACTTCCTGAACGCGGGCGGGCATGATGGAATGGCTTTGGGCGCTGGCGTTGGCAGGCTTGCTTAAGAGAGTCGTTGAGGTTCAACGGTTCGCCGCACGCGTCAAAGGTCAATAAGCACTCACACAATATCGGAGTTCTTTCGGACTTCCTTTTCCGAGATGCACTCGGCTCTCGGCTCCGCTCCAGTTGGGTAGCCTCACGACCAATCCGTATACATATGAGGCAAGCCGTCGATAGACGGACTGAGGGGGGTGAGCGGATTCGCCAGATAACGTGACCCGTATCTAATAAGATAACTCGTATTTCCCCAATGAAAATTATTTTGATTGCATTTTACAATTCCTCGTCGAAATTAACTTTTTAAGGGACTGCGCCCCGTAACATTGAGCACTGGCACGAGGACCGCGATATCACCGTGACGTTCGTTGAGGCATTTCGTCGGGCTCCATTGGACACGCTAAACACTGGCAGCTAGCATCGGCATTGAGGCGATCGACTACCCCATGAATACATCGCGACTTTGGATGACAAAGATAAGCTCGAGGTACTCAGAGTATATCTGACACGATGCTCACTGAAGGTCGTGTCGTTCCACGCGTTTTTCAGCTTCAGGCTTCCCTGCCGATGCTACAACGACGTGACTGTGCTATCATTGCCGGTACTGGTAGCAGGAAGATTCTTAGTCTGATCATACCCATCCTGCTGCGTCCAGAGTTGATATTTGTGACCATATCTCCATTGAAGCATCTCCACTCAGTATTACACCACGCGAGAATGCAGATACTAGAAACCTAGATTGTATGTGAATAGTCTAGTCTCACCAACGTACCGCAAACGTAAGCACTCAACGTGCTTCATCCCAGCCCCCTTTCTGTTCCTCCGGCCTTGTGCAATCCTCTCTTCCAGCGCGTCCCGGTTCAGATATGCCTCCGTCAGCAACGTCGTCAGCTGATGCCTTGACCTTGCCACCCCGCCCAGCTTGGGCTTGGCACCTTTCACGTTCATCCTGGGCATCGCCGGCTCTCCACTTTCGCTTTTCCTGCTGTAAGAGCCTTTTTGTCCCCACGCTTCTTGATCTCCCGACGCGCCTTCTCCATCTCTGCACCCATGTCAACGTCCTGAGCGCCGTCCGCCTCAGGGTCGTACTGTACTTTCTCGAGGGCATGAATGTGTTTGTCATATTCTGCCTTCCATTTTTTTTGGCATAGGAAGCGTAGTAGTTGGCGTCGTAAGGGGGGTATGCACCAGAGGGAAGCTGGTAGTAACCCGGGAAGGGATCGTCCAACGTGGGCGAGGGCGGTCGAAAGGTCGAAATGGGGGGTGCGGAGGATACAGAGAAGTAGGATGATGCGTCCGTCGACGGTGTGGGTGTCGATCTGGCGTGGGGCGTGCTCAGACCGAGCGAGAAGATGTCTACGGCTGGCACTGCTGATTTTTGGGGCTGGGTGGATGCCGAAGGTTGGATTTTGGAGAGAGCTTGGTCCTCAAGGGATATGTTCGCCTTGCCTTTCTTGAGAGAGGGAGGAAGGAAAGACGTCGACGGTCCGGAAACGTCGGCAGATCCTTCCATCTCTGCGTCCCCCGCGTCGTTGGCATCGACGGGAGGTTCGTCCAGGCTTGCAACACCGGCGGTATCGTGATGTCGTGTCTTGTTCTTGGTACGAAACACCAACCCGGGGCCGCCTCCGCCTCCAAGCACACGCTCTTCCTTCTTCTCGATCACAGGCACAGGCTGTTTCAGCGCAGGAAGCATACTGAGAAGAGAGGACTTTCCGGCGCCCGTGCTCGATGCGACCCGGGGTTTCTTGGCTGGTGGACGGTCATCCTCGTCGTCTTCTGGAGGCGGGAGCGAAGGTAGATTGATGGAGGAGGAAGATTTTGGAGGGGGGGAGCGCGAACATCGATTTGGAGGTTGAAGTTTCGAGAGGAGCGACGACGTGGATGTTGCAGGCGTCGATTGTGAAGTTGGTGTTATCGTCGTATTTGGCGTCGTTTTCAAGCTTTCAT
>JBBPMW010000540.1:0-16907 GCA_038090535.1 Tylopilus alboater | reverse complement strand
ATCGGGCTGCTCAACCAGCGTCCACGTTCGGCAGATGTCGCAAAGTAAGTTTCGCGTATCTGGATATTCATGCTTTCGAGGTCGTATTCCTCGCAGTCATCTGCGATTGCACTGTTCCTTTCTGGATAATAACACGTTGGTTGTGGAGTGTAAGAGGAGGGCGATGGGCTGTACGATAGCGGGGCATCGTTTCGGAGTGCGTGTGCAAATTTTGTCATCAACGAAGGGAGGGGTCGATACGAGGGAAGTTGGTGTGTACGACACGACCAAGGGTGAGTAGCATCCTCAAGTTTGCCTTGCTGATTATATGCGGCCGCATCTAGATCATCGGAATAATCACAAGCTTGCCGCTCCACGTATTCATTCCGTCGCGTGAAGTGCAAAGGGGCCAGCAAAGACAAAGATGATGGTAGAGGAGAGGAGCATTGTGCAGCGTCAGCAAAACTAAGCATATAGCTGTCCATCGAGGTGCTCGCGGAGGCCGATGAGCTCTTTCGCCTGAATTTGAAGGGGATGGTTAGTGGCGAGGGCGGGCTGAACGAGGACATCGATGTCGCAATCAAGAGTATATGTGGTCACGTGGCAGCCAGTCAACGCGTTTTGACGCGGAGATTAAATACGATTGGCGTCTTGCCGTAATTGGCGATAGGGGGGACGAGCCGATACGCCAGCAAAAGTCGTCGTGTTGCCACCACAAGTAACGACGACTACGGTTACTGTTGCTATGATCTGGACGCGATTGGGCGAGATAAGCTGCTCCAAGGAGATCTTGGGATTGCTAGGCTTCGCGCGATCTCTTCAGACAAAAGGAATTGGGCACGAAGAAGATTACTTTCGGCTCCCAGTGGAATGTGGGTTCAGGGAGGCATTTCAACGTTCGACACGCCAGACGATAATGAACGATGACATACACACCACCCTAAAACCTTGCTTCTGACGCGGAGCTGAGTGGAGCCGTTGAACGAAAAATAGATACAGTCGGCATAAGTTAGATTTCCCGGGATAGATCTTCACACCCATGTTTGACGACTCGTTTGGCGCTGCGGATTTTTCGCTACGATTCAGAGCCTGTCATGGATGGAATCCTGAAAGGCACAAAGTGGCATGTCATGTCTGATTCGCGGACCCAAATTATCTCCATGGCTCTGCTCATGTGTCGTAAGCGATATATTGCATTCCTTGACACAGCGGCAGCAAGGGATTTAAGACCAACACGTTCGCTCGCGACCATATCACACCCCGCTCTTAACAGCTTCCCTACGTTCGTTCCGTCGACATGACACTGTACAGCCGCCATCCGCGGTTCACGATAGCCCTCCTAATCCTCATATTCATATCAGTCCTTCTTTTCGCAAACTCGGATCCGCACGATCCACTATTCAACTCGGTGGGCTTCCACCGAGGCATCGGACTCGCCCAGTCACTGACGATTGAAGAGGTGGAGTACCAGAAAATGCTTAACCAGCGGCAGGACCTCATCAGGAAATGGGGCCCTACTCCTGATAAGATCGACCCGTAAGCCGTGTAGCCCTCTGTCATTCGCCAAGTGCCAACTGTAGCGGACCCTTTTGTCAGCTTTCCCTCTCATGGCGAATTCTATACACTCTGTGAGTGGCTGCGTGTACCGTTGATGTGACGGGCTAATATTTGCCGATCAGGGGATTTCTTCCTCCCATCCTTTAAGTGTCCCCATCGCGTTCAGCGCGTCGGAGTCATGGGAGACGGCGGTAAATGGGTGTGTGGATTGGAACGTATCGTTCCAAAGAAGAAATGTGTCATGTACTCCTTCGGTACGGACTTCGTTTCCTTGGGCACGGGCAGAACATTGAATTCTGCTGTAGGCGTAAATGGCGAGTCCTCGTTTGAAGCTGATGTCATGAAAGCAGCACTAGGCTGCGAGGTCTATGGCTATGATTTTAGCGTCAACTCAGTACGTGTGGTGACTGGGATATACACGTTTCAGTCTAATGGTTTACCTCCGTCAGTTCGGCCCAGAGGTTGAGCTCGAGTCAGATTTGAAGCGCCGGTCGCACTTCTTCCCCTATGCTCTTGGTCCTAAGGATGCCTTTAGTCCGGTTGATGATCCCAAGATGTACACCCTGCGTACCCTGATGGAGCGGAACGGCCACGACTTCATCGATGTGCTCAAGATCGATATCGAGGGTAACGAATTCGACTCGCTTGAGGTTTTCATTGACAGTTTCCACGGCGAGCCATTACCCTTTGGCCAGCTTCAGCTCGAAGTGCATGTCTTTGGTAATAGTGCATGGCAAAACTTCCCCAAGATCCTCAAATGGTGGGAGAAGCTCGAAGCAGCCGGTCTGAGGCCGTTCTTTTCTGAACCAAACCTCGTCTATGTGAACCTCGTGAGGGGTGTGCGTCCAGACTTGATAGAGGTATACTCTGGAACTGTTTCTTGATTATAATGTTACGGGGCTGAAATTGTGAAACAGTACTCCTTCATCAACATTCGCGGAAGCCACGAGTTAATTTCCGATCGTCCTCTTCCTCACCGTCGCATCTCGCAGTAAAACCTACCTTTCCAACTACACTTAGGCGTACACCCGTATTAATACCATGGATGGCACTTTGTAATGGTTTCATACTGTACTTCGTCCTGTGGTGCCCGCTTATTTCTTTTGTGTGGGACTTGAGCTGAATAAATAATTGCCCTAGCGAAGCAGCGTGACTGAATGCTAGCTGGGCGTTTGAGAAAGAAAGTGTATTCTAGTTTCGAAGAAGTCCCTGGGAAGAACTGACCGTCGGCCGCATTCGGCACTCCCGCGCTGGCCATAAATAGACGTCATCGGTTTGCTGATTGGGAGAGGGAAACTCGCTCCTAACTTGCTCCTCTCCATTGAACACTCACAAGCACAAATCCCGCGATTTCCTTGCAGCGCTCAAATCTTCATATTACAGCACCAGCCAACATGCCGCGCACAGCTGAGACTGCCAGCTTCAAGGTGAGCTTCAACGGTAGATCGCCACGATCGCAGCAAGTTCACAGGGGTATCGTGGTCTTGTAGTTCAACCACACCATGATTCGTGTCAAGGACCCGAAAGTGTCCTTGCCATTCTATCTTGAAGTGAGTACCTCCATGGTCGGGTTCTGTGATCCTTCTGAATGTGATGCCTTCTAGACTCTTGGCATGGACCTCATTTATGGTCAGTGGATGTGGTTCGCATGACTGATGTAATTAACAAACTGTATTTCCCCTCAGAACAGAACATGGGTGACTTTACCGTGTACTTCCTCGGATATGATCACGAGGGCTTCAGCAAGCTCTCTACTGAGGACAGGTCCAAGCTCAGATTCAACCGCGAAGGTATGCATATGCCCTCTTCGATGCCACGCTTACGCATCATAACATCGACCTACACTTACACATCGCAATCAGGCGTTCTAGAGCTCACTCACAACCACGGGACAGAGACTGACCCCAACTTCCAGGGGTATGTGAGCGGCAACGTGGACCCCGGCAGGGGCTTTGGACATATCGCCATCACGGCCGATAACATCGAGGCGGCGTGTGAACGTTTTGAGCGGCTCGGCGTGCCCTTCAAGAAGCGCCTCACTGATGGTAGGATGAAGAACATTGCGTTCCTCTTGGATCCAGATGGGTAAGCGTGTGCGTGATCGTGGTCGGGGTGGGCTGATTCATGGTGTTGTATGCAGGTACTGGGTCGAGATCGTTCCGAGCAACTTCAAGTGACTCAAACTCTAGGGGGTTGCGTGGAAATGACGAAATGCAGTCAATTTTGGTATACTTTTTGATATGACGTTCAATCGAGGTCGTTGATCGTTCGAGTGTGTACTTGGTAATGGGGGTAGTCACTCGAAATACTGCTGCCAGACGATCGACCACGGTATCTCGCCCTTCTTTTGCTCTTACCGAACGAGCGTAGAGCCCTAGTCTGGTGACCACCCATCTATGAGGCCGTTCAGAGCAGAACCAATCATGCGGCGACACCAGATATAATCCAGTTCCACCATCCGGCCCGGTTCTGCTCTCCGGCCCGACTGCAATACGATGACGACTTCCTCTCGCAATTTGCCGAAGCCCTCCCACTTCTACCCAATTTTACTCTGATTTGGATGTTTTGACATGGTCTATAGGACCACCAAATGAACGTTGTATGCGGTATCTTTCCAAGAGATCCCTGAGATTCAAAACTCACTAACGTGAGCCCGGCTCCATGTTCAACAGTCAGGCTAAGATCTAAGACACAATGTACTCCTGGATCTGCCCGCATCATGACGGAGAGTGACGATGTGTCAGAGCCTGGCTTAAAAGTTCCTGCGATCTGTCTCCAAAGGGACTGCGCCTTACATCTGATCAGATGGTGCCGATCTTGGCGTTGGGGTGGGGCTGTGTATTCAACTCCACGACAACTCTTACTTTTATCAATCGTACACATCGGCATACCATGCTATTGATTTGCGTGAGCTTTTCCGAAGCATGCTCTATGGGAGTGGAGCTATATTAATACCTCGTGTCCTACAATCTGGCCCTAAATCAAAATGGAGCACCTCGCTGCCATACTTTTCAAAGAGAGCCGGGCTGCAGTACACTAGTGATAGAGGGATCTTGATACACGGTGATTGTTTAGGTCCAACTTCAGGGTGCAAGTCAAACACTAGTACTCGTTTTCGACAGACAGTGAGTATACGTTGCTCAAATCCAAACACTGACAGGTGTCGACACCCAACTACGGTACGAACTTGAAGCCTCGTTGCAAATATACACAGATCGACCTTTAATCCTCATCGGTTCCAACTGAGATCTACATGTTCTCAAAGTTCCTGAACAACCCTCTCCAGGATCCACTCTTGCGCGGTCGGATTGAGAAGCACCACAGGAATTTTGATCTGTACGGAATTGGTATTTGCATTCTCGCCCTTCCACTGACGATACTCTGCGAATGTGCCCGCCTTCACAATCCGGATTGTTGGTAGGCCGAGCTGCTCGTTCGCGAACAAACTCTGATGCGCGACGTTAGTGGCAACAAGGGCATCGAATAGTTTTTGCCGAGCTAAATGTGTGTTCGGGCCTGTCATACAGTTGGACCGGTGAGCAATTACTCGTCACCATACCACATGCCAACGCGCCGACGCACCGAGAGGCCCCGCGAGCTCGACAAAGAAGCCCACAGAAGAGGTTAACGCACGATCATCCAACACAGTCGTAAATTCTTGCACTAGAACTGCATCCTCCGAGCTGAAGGCTTGAATTGCCGTTAGCAGATGATCATCTGGGATCTCCATGTAATGGAGGCGAAGGGTCAAGCTGTCCCAAACCAATCATCAGAGGTCGTGTCGGGTGCGTAAGAAGGGTGAGATATACTGACGACCTCCTTCCCGAGTATTTGAATACTGGAGAGTTATTCTTGGAGTCGAACCCAACGATGTAGAGCACATCACCCAGTCGGTATCGCCACAAGCCATCTCTAGTCGTCAAAATTGGCTCGTAGTGTTTACCTACTTCCACCTCCCACTGCGTCATCGCTACAATCAGTAAACACTCAGACTAAGGTTGAAGGAGAAATACAGACTGCCTGGCAGAGATTTTCATGGGACGCATCTAGCGAGACATCCAAAAACTCGACAATGTCTTCAATCCAAAGAACGAATTCATCGAGTTTCCCATCATGCGGCAGACCGACATGGGCCTCCGTTGAACCATATCCAGGAACACGGATGGAAACATTTGGTCCCAGAATGAATTTCACCTGGATGAGACATTGCAATCTATTACAATTCTAAAAGAGTAGATAACCACACACCTTTGGAAGGACGGTAGCAAATGTACCACTGCATGCCATTATAACTTCGCGCACATTTGGCCAAACGCGGGGGAACCATCCTTCACAAGAAAATGGAGGCCCGATCTCATGTAGTTCTGCAGCGCGCTCGGGATTGGGATGGAAGTGAGCCTGCATAGCGCTTCGGTCATGACGTTGATATTGATTGGCCTCTGACTCACCTGCAGATACTCTCGAACATGATCTATGCCTTGTAGATCAGGCAGTGTACCATTCCTAATGCAAGATACAAGCACACCCCAATTGTCGTGAATGCGACGCATGAGATCAACGAACTGCGGCGCGAGTGATGTATGGAATTGGTCTATGTGTCTGTGTGCAAGGAAAAAAAGACCGTGAATGATGAGGAAGGAAGGAAAGTGTGCGATCACGGTTGCTGCCCGTGGTACAGCATAGCCAGGTACTAGAATGCGCAGGACATTAGCTCGTCGTTGGAGATAGGAAGGAAAAGAAAAAAAGTACTCGAGAGGGACATCTGACTTGGGTCATCAGTATGCCATCCAAAAGCCCTACGCATACATCCACCCGATATGGTGTAGGTGGGGATCCTTTGCACGACTTCACCAGGTGCACGTTCTATCACCTTAACATCTCTGAACTCCCTGCATGGCATCAGCGCAGCGAACGGATGTTTGCCATTCGGGTCGAACAGCGTGAGGGGCGGGAGCTTTAACCTTGCGTTGTGGTTGTATTTCACATGAATCTTTGGCTTCGTCCCAGATGTAGCACTAGAAAGTGCAAAAAAGTCCGGAAATCCCGGGGAAAACATATCCTTGACGTCCTCTTCCTTGCATGGTTGTGCGTCGAATTTATCTATGAATGGCTTGTACGAGTCGTAATCCGAAAGTGGGACATGGGCACGGAAATCCGCCAGCAAGGTGGCATCGACCTCGGACCCTCCGTGCGCCGAGACAGCATCACGAAATCTAGCGAGCGAGGCTGCTTGCGTTGCATACCGGGTGTTGAAGTTGTCTCGAATGATCTTGAGGAGTGCAAGGTTCGTTTGCACTGGTAGAGTACCAGCTACTTGCTGAGACATTCGAGTGGGATGAGCGTCATCCCAGCGGGCGAAAACGATGACTTAAATACTGTAACCGGCTGTATGGAGGCAACCGGGGGGAGGTGCGTTACGGGTATTACCCCTGCCAGTGACTCCGAGTCAGCAACCGAACCCCCATTACACATTATGGTTGCTATTGTTAGCAACTGTGGCCGGAACTCCCACACTGTGGTGTTACGGTGGGTGATCTAGCGACCAGTCTTAGGGTGGCGAGTAGTATTGACCAAGTTGGTGACTCACAAGGATGTCCGACCTGGTAGCGACCTGGAACCAATTTCGCATCCGTTGAGGATGATGTTATGTGACAAACAAAGTTATTCCCTTATGTGTCATGACAGCTGGGGGTCTTACAGCATGCCAGTTCCTTTCTTAGGGAAGTCCCCTTGCCTGACTGGTATTAGTATGTATGTTGCGTCTGAAAGCGGCAGAAATGAATGGCGGTTCAGCATCTCCACCGCCCTAAACACGAAGGAAGAATTGGCCTTTAAAATTATTGATCTAGAAGCCCGCAATCTCGGCCAATAATTGATGTAACCTAATAAGTACGTCCACCACACGGCCAACTTGGGCACTTGTTCAGACCCGGGCCACCGTCAATTGTATAAGACCCAAATGGGTACAAAGCGTCGTTGACCGATTTAAATCTCTCTCTCTCTTACCTCGATTAGCCAGTTGGCGTTGTCCCTTGTCATTAGTGTGTGACACATCCACTATTGCACGGTCGGATTGACCAGAATCAGGCTGTCCGGAAGCGATATTTGCATTCTCGCCCTTCCATTGACGATGTTCCGTGAACGCGCCCGCCTTTACAATCCGAATTGTTGGCAGGCAAATTCGCCCGTCTGCGAGTGCACGCTTATGCTCGCTGTTGGTGGCAACGAGGGCATCGAATAGTTTTTGCCGTGCTAAATGTACGCTCGGCCCTGTCATGCGATTGGGCTAGTGAGCGGTTTCTCGTCCATCATACTACATGTCAACGCACCGAGGGGTCCCGCGAGCTCAACAAAGAAACCAACAGCAGTCAACAGCGCACGGTCATCGAATACTGTAGTAAATTCTTGCACTTGAACTGCATCCTCCGAACTGAGGGCTTGGATAGCTGCTAAGAGTTGATCATCTATGATCTGCATTGATGGGGGGCGGATCGTCAAGCTGTTCCAAATCAATCATCAGAGGTTGTGTCGGGTGTGTATGGGCAATATACTGACGACCTCTTTCCAGAGTATTTGAATACTGGAGAGTCACTTCCGGCATCGAACCCAACGATATAGAGCGCCATCTCTAGTCGTTAAGATCGGCTCGTAGTGCTTGCCCACTTCCACTTCCAACTGCGTCATCGCTACAATCAGCGAACAATCAAATTACCAGGGTTAAAGGCGAAATACAAAGGTTTCCAGGGGTCGCATCTAGCGAGACATCCAAAAACTCGACGATGTCTTCACCCCGAAGAATGAATTCATCAAGTTTGTTCGCGTCATGGGGCAAACCGACGTTGGCCTCCGATGAACCGTATCCAGGAATGAGACATTTGGTCCCAGAATGAACCTCACCTAGATGAGTCGTTGCAATCCATTATAATTGCCAGAGAGTAGATAACCGCATACCTTTAGAAGCACGGTGGCGAATGGGCCACTGCATACCATCACGAGTTCGCTCACATTTGGCCAAACGCGGGAAAACCATCCATCACAAAAAGAACGGAGGCCCAATTGCAAGGAGTTCCGATGCGCGCTCTGGATTGGGATGGAAGTGAGCCTGTGTAATACTTCAGAAAAACAACATTCATATTCTTCGATCCCCGACTCACCTGCAAGTACTCACAAACGTGGTGTATGCCTTTTAAATCAGGCAGTCTGCCATCCTTAATGCAAGACACGAGTACGCCCCAATGCTCGTTAATGTGGCGGATGAAACAAATGAACTGTGTCGCGAACAATACAATAAAATGATTCACGTCCACCCTCGCAAGGAAAAAGGGTGCTCGAAAGGGACATCTTGCTTTCGTCGTCAGTATACCATCCAACGCTTCTACGAACTCTCCCTCCTGATATGAGGCAGACAGGGATCTTCTGCACCACTCCACCAGGTGCACGTCCCGCTTCCATGTATCCTGTGCACACTACCGCAGCGAGCAGAGATTTGTTATTCCGATTAAACAGTAGGCTGGTAGGAGCTTTAACCTTGCGTTGTGGTTGTATTTTGGGAGAATCTTTGGCCTCGTTCCAGATGTAGCACTAGGAAGTGCAAAAAAGTCAAGAAGTCCGGGAGAAAACACATTCTTGACGTTCTCTTCCTTGCATGGAAGTTCGTCGAATTTATCTGTGAACGGCTTGTACGAATCATAATCTGAGAGTGGGACATGGGCACGGAAATCCGCCAGCAGGGTGGCGTCGACATTGGTACCTCTGTGCGCTGAGATAGGCCATCACGAAATCCAGCAAGGGAAACTGCTTGGGTTGCATACTGGGTATTGAGGTTTCTCGAATGATCTTGAGGAATACAAGATCTGTTTGCTCTGGTAGAGTGGCTACCAACTGCGACGTGTGAGTGGGATTTGCGTCAACAACTGCCATCTGGTCGAAAATAAAAGATAATGAGATGTCCAAGCGTATCGTGATAGTAGCGACCTAGCACTTCCGATTGAAGTATTACTCAGCCACCAGTGAACAACAGCGCCAAACAGTTGCTCCGATTTGTTCGATTCGGTAATAACCTCAGCGACAGAAACCACCCGGACTCCGTTGGGAAGCGACACTGCAAAAGCGTCAGCAAACACGGGGGAGGGTTGAATTTTAGAGAATGACGTACTATTCTGAGGGATAGTACAAGGTAAGAAGGTCGAGAACGAGCACAAAACGTGGACAGGCAGGTGAACAGAAAGGAGTAAGTAACCAGCGAGTCAACTCAATCGAGCAGGCTGACAAATCAATTTCGTTCAGAATGGCATCCCCAGCTCCCACGTCAAGACGTTCACCCATTGAATGCTGTGGTGCCACCATCTCTTCAAACACGAGCAACGATCTGTTGACACCGTCCGTATGGCAGAGGTATCATGCCTATGTCTCCCTCTTCAAAGAGCTGAGGTCACATACATAGTATGGTGGCACCACCAAGCGCAGGCATGGAGTGCCAGAGTGAGGGGGCGCCAGTTTCTGCCAGTTTCTCATCATTTTGAATCAGTTCATTCTGTTGTATGTACAATTACTTTTTGAAACATGACAAGCAAGAGCAGGTCGGGGACTGGCGTCTTGGCGCCACTATCGATTTCTTATTAGTATTGGGGAAATTTCCAAGTGAGACCTGGTTGAGGTCCAGGGATTTTTGTTGGACCTCTCGAAGAACCCATGCTCTCTGATAATGGGCTGTACAAGTTACTCCGCAGCCTCCCGATGAGTACGGGTTATAAGGGAGTTCGACTAGGAATGAATGACCAGTGACCACACATCCTTCTTTCCATCACTTTGATATCTAGCCAAGTATGTTTCCCAACGTACGTCACAGGCTAAACTTGATTGGTGAGCACCTGGCGGGACAATCGGAAGGATGGTGCTGATGAGAACACAAGCACCGGCCCAACGGGAAAATCGACCTTCCTCCAGTAATAGCTACCAAAACGAATCAACGACAATCCAAGATGGTAGTGGCAAGAAATGTGGAAAGGCGATCCTGGCGAGGACACAAGCGTCGAGTGGAAACAGTTCCTCTTCCAGTGTCGTTTACCAAAAGGGAGCAAAGCCGACCGTAATCGATGGTAAAGAATACATATTTTCGGTCGGGTTCCTCATTGATGGGATGGATGTCGTGAGTGGCGGCTGGGAAGGGAAGATTCGACATTGGCGAGTGGAAGAGGGCAAGGAGGTGGGGACGCCAATGGATGTGGGGAGTGCTGTGCTCAACATGGCAGTGTCACGAGATGGAAAGTGGGTTGTCAGTGGGACAAGGAGTGGGGGAGTGACGGTGTGGAATGCGGTGAGCCAAAAAAAAAAGACTGAGTTCACAGGACACGAGGGTTGGGTGCGTGCAGTCGACGTCTCACCAGACGCAGCCAGAATAGCGACTGGATCAGACGACGAGACTGCCTGTATCTGGTCACTCTCGACTGGCCAGCGACTGCTCGGCCCTTTCGAACACGAGGGCTACGTGGTCACTGCGAAATTTTCACCCGATGGACATCTCGTCGCCACTGCCACGCTGAACTGCGTTCGGGTCTATAACGCTCGGGACGGCCGCCTCGTCGTCGAGTTCCCAGTTCAAGTATTCTCAGCAGTAAACCAATCCGTCACCTGGGCGAACGATGGCAAGCAACTCTTCGCCTTATCTCGCGACGGCAACATCCATCGTCTCGATGTGTCCACCTGGACGATGCTCGCCCAATGGCCCATTCACAGCAATGATAATGCCAGATGTATCGCTCTGGCGAGCAACGGCACGTTCATCGCAGCCTCCGCTGGTGGGTCGGTGTCATTTTGGGACACTACGACGCGAAAGCAAATCGGATCTGTCGTCAAGCACACTCATGAGGTCTTGTCTATGGCTATATCGGCAAACTACGACCTTGTTACCAGTGGAGACAAGACGATTTCCCTTCGCAGTCTCTGTGATATGCTTCCCTCATCCTACTTCGACGATGTAAGTGCACTTACAACGGAACTTTGATTTGCTAGATGGATCTTTACCCAATCGCAACCTGCTATCTCGTATATACAGGTCATAACTAAACTCCAGAAAACCGTCGAAAAGCTGGGCATACAGCTCTCCGAATCTCAACAAGCCCATCAGGAGAGGGAAAGCCTCATTCGGTCCCTAGGCGCACAAGAGGAGAGCTCAAGTGCGCCTAACGTCACCCCGATTCATATTCCGTTGAAATTAACGTTTACTAGGTAACAGTATCGCACGTCTCGAAAAAAAAGTCCAGGAATTACGCAACGAGCTCGACAACTTTCAACGTACAGCCGATAAGCAAAAGGATGGCCTACACGAGATCATCAAATCGCTACGTTCAGACCTTCGTACACTGGAAACGAGCTCATGTACGGTCATCGCCGCCGCGGGATGCTTCGCTGACATTCATACCTGTTAGATAATAAAATCACACTTCTCGAAGAAACCAACCACGAACTCCACACCCAACTTACCGAGTCCCAACAGAAAGCCGACAGTCTCCTCCGCATCAATCACGCACACGAGCAAAAACATCAATGTGAATCCCTGTATGCTCAAGGTCGCATATACGATGCTGCGGAGTATGTTCTCGAGATGGCGAATGCTGTAAGCGAGGATCTGAGAGACAACAAGTTAACCTTCGGCTGGCTTACTGGTGAGTTTTGGCGTCGGGAATCAGAATAGAGTATTCAATACCTGCTATCAGAGTTTAGCCAGCGATGCGCCACAACTCTGCAAAGAGTTGGAGACGATGCATCAAACGCCGAGAAACGAGACGAAGCGGTTGCGGCTTACTCTGCTGCATTGTCACTCAGCCCCTCGACCCCGAACATTGTACTAATCGCGTGGGCGAGGATGACGTTAATTGGTGGCTCAGCGCACGAAGCGTTGAGTGCCGTGGCCAAGGTATACTTTCTGTGGTAGTTTGAATACGAGTATTGAATTTCTCGGTTTAGTTCAAGGTTCCAAGATTCGCCGTCTGCCGGGTCCTTTGTGACATTCTGGAAAGTGATGGTCGCCTCACGGAGGCAGTTGGGTGTTTCTTACAGATGCAGAAAGAGCTACCAAACGGCCTGGGTACCCATGATGAGCGAGCGCGATGGGTACTCGGTAAGGGTTCCAACGGGAACATCACCGATCCTGATTCAAAGATCTCTCAGATTTTCGAGGACGTTGTGCCGAGAAGCTAGAGAAGCTTGGGGACATCGCAAGGGACTCGCAGAAGCATGACGAAGCTATCGGATATTACTCGAACGCACTGTCACTCGATCCCACGAACCTCCACGACATTCTCCTTAAGCACAGCAATGAGGTATGAGTGGTATCTCATCGTGTGAAACAGACCTCGCTGATCCATACTATCAGCTGATCGAGCTTGACCCATCGTCTCACAAAGGTTACGAGGCGAAGCATGCTGCATTACACAGCATAGGACGTTACAGCGAAGCGTTCGAGGCATTTAGGGTCATGCTCTCAAAGCTCGAGCGATCTTCCGATCCAAAAATTCATGGTAAATCATTTTCTCAACACTTAACCTCGAAGCCTTGATTGGTTTTTGGCCAGAGCTTCGTCATCAGTACGTCGACCCCACTTCTGCGATTCACAAAGTGGTCGAGCAGACTATCCGTCACATGCCACGCGTGCTGATCGATACCGAAACCGGTTGTCTCTATGACAAAACACAACAAGCAGCGGCATTCGAGGAACTCCAGATCTATGATGAGCTGCGGTCTTCAATGACTACAGAGCTCGACGACTCACGTATTCAAAGAGAAGTGAAGGAGTTCTACCGCTACGTGATGCTGTCGCACAAGTGGCAGGCCAGCGAACCGACATTCCAGCAAGTCGAGAATATCTCAGTTTACAACATACCGGCGTCTCCAGCCTTCAGCAAGCTTCAAAATTTCTGCAAGCTCGTTTGTAGCCTTCGCTTCAAGTGGGCATGGAGCGACACGTGTTGCGTGAACCAGCTCGACAAGGGGGTTCAGCAAGAATCGGTCGTCGCCATGTTTAGGTGGTATCGTGGTTCGTCCCTCACGATTGTCCACCTTCTCGGAGTCCTGTCGGAGTCCCATGAGATTGGATGTCTCTGGAAGAGCATCTGGAACACTCGTGGGTGGACATACCAAGAATATGTTGCATCCGAGATCGTCCAATTCTACACCGAAGACTGGAAACCATACCTTAACTTAGACATCTTCAACCACAAGGAATCGCCTGTAATCCTTTCGGAGATGGGTCAGGCGATGAACTTCACCATGCAGGAGTTGGCCAGCCTTCAACCTGGCTTAGACAGGGTGCGCGAAAAGCTCTATCTAGCTTCGATGCGTCAAACGACGCGCGAAGAAGATATTGCATACTCGTTGTTTGGCATCTTCAATGTTGCGCTCCCAGTCATATATGGCGAGGGCAATCAAGCAGTCGGTCGTCTCCTAGAGTATATTCTGACACGTTCGGATAACGTCACGCTTCTTGCTTGGACTGGGAGTTCCGGTAGTCACCACAGCTACCTCCCCGCCGATCTGACGGTTTACAGTCAAATCGCGCCACCACATGTTCCATCACCCATTGAGACAGCCGAGATGGACGGCATGATCACGGAATTGCAGTCCTTGCCCGACCTCCCCTTGTCCGTAGATTTGTATGAGCGGCTCTATAATCTCCCCCCGCTGTCGCTCGTCGCTGGCCGACTCAGACTTCCTGGGATTGTATTCCCCCTCAACGACCTCACCCCTCTCTCAGGATCAGATCCCGATTCCGACCTCCCTATTTATCATGCGACGACACTCATGCTCGGGGGCGTAGAGATCAAAACCACAGCCGACTTATCTGGGATGGGAGGTTTACTTTTGCTCCATCCTTGGATCAGTCCACTCCTCGACCGGGACTTCGCGAGCGGCGTGACCCAGTTCGATCTTGCGACGCGCGCACTGCGGCTCATCGTTCGGCTCAGGCAGCCGTTTGGTGCTCTCTTGCTTGCACCGCTGGCGCGTGCGCAATACAGGCGTGTTGCGTCGGACAGTTTGATCATGGTTCAAGTTCGCAAGCAGACATCGTTGAGCGAGTTGATGGACGGCATTTGTATGGTCGACATACAGTAGCAGATTGACTTCGGACCTTTGCCTCTGACGTACTACATGATACCCTAGATTATCGTACCCCAGTTATTGTTCTGCACCATGTTTTATGTCGTTCAGCGTTGCGATCGATCAGACACGGAGGGAGCGCGGCCGGGTGTCGCTGCCAGGGAGTGGGAAGTCGCTCGGACGATAGCGGACTGCAGAAGGTGGAGGCGGATTTGTGGAAAAGTCACTGAGACCGAGAGCCAGGTCCACTGCTCTCTCCAAGGGCAGCGGAGATGACAACTTGAAGAGGTTACTCTCCGGAATCTGACAGATATTTTTGCACAGCCCTGCTGTTTCGATGCTACGAGTGACCTTGCATGCATCCACGTCTCAAACGCCATTCGCATCGCAAGGCCCGGTCGTTCAACGGAACCCATTCATTGGCCAAGGTCCGCAGCCTGAAAACACCTCTTAGCGAGATTAGGGAGAGGGATAAGGAAACTAGAAATGATCTGGATGATCTGGAAAAGATCATCTTTTGCATCCGTGCGTCCTGCCGAGTCCATACCAGATTGTGTGTCTCGTTGAAAGATCCTCTTCAGATCAACTTGAGAAAAAAATGTCGTATTACAAGCCAAGCTTATCAAGATTGGGACCATTGATGAACTCAAAGTAAAGGACGAGACCGGGCTTGCTCAAGCACGTTGGGCTGCGGTCACGAATTGAGATCAGGTCATTTGCTAAGATGTCATGGTGTTTCTCACAACACTGATTGAACTTGAAATAAATGCCAGTGGCATTGCGTGGACTGGGCGATACCGATAATCACGGTGCTGGAAGGTAAGAATACATACTACAACGCCGATCAGTCAAGAACACGAACCCTTTACATGATGTTGCATGACATATGACTTATAAAATTCGCGGCGATCTCAGGCTCGACAATGGGCGCGTCCGATGAGAATTGTCCAAGACTGCGATCTTTCGTCATCTGCCACGGCGTCTCCCGAGTCCCCTGAGCAGCCCAAACTGTTCATATGATTCCACCGTAGGTGCGTCTTCGTGTTCTTCTGCACACGGGGCAAACCCGGCGGGGCTTCCCAACTGAGACGTTTTTCAAAAACGTCCCAGTCTCAGCAAGTTGCTGAGGTAGATTAACTTGTTCGCCGAACGTTGGAGTTACTTTTCTTCATGGTCAACTGAATTGAGTTGAGTAGATCTGAACTGAGATGAAGTAGTACGAACTTGAACAAGACCACCCCACGGTTTTAGGGCACACAATTCCATTTACATAGCTGTTCTGGCCACAGGGTCTAGGTCCTAGACCGTCAATATACGGAAGTGGAGGTGGTTATGTAAGTGGCCTCACAGCGGCAAGTCAGCTGTATACTGTTTATTACTGTTTACTGTTCAAGTCACCATGCAAATTGAAAGAACTAATTATAATGCTACTCCTGCTCCAACGGTTCTCCATCACTTCTCCCCTGACATTAGTAGGCTATAGGCCTTACTGGATATCACTTCGTGTCAACATATACCGCTCCTTGCCTCCATTTTCATCGCATGAAACATTCCGAATTATCCGCAGGACATCTGTGTCACGTCAGAGGTACATTGCGCACGTCACTACAACGGATGGATGCGACTCAGAGGCTAGGTGCTTCCGTAAATGGTGAACGCAGTGATGGCAAGACGGTCAATCAATGTCATTGCATGTAGGACCTACGGGAGCACTAGTGCGACGTTCGCGGGAAATCAAGATACTACATATGTATGAAATATTGAAACACTCGCTGGTAGCGAACGTAAGTTAGACTGCAAGCGCTGCAGCGAACTCGACAACAATACATTAGCTAAAGGTCGCCGGTACCGGTGAGGATCTTTGTCAGACTTCATCAAGACATCCTGAATGTTCAGATGTCCAGTTCGCACTCCATCTAGGCTTTTTCAGGTCTATTCGTTTCGATCAACTGACAGGTAGCATCAATATTCACCTGGCATACAACAAAAAAATGCACTGGATTCCCAGTCTGATGGAAGCCCGTATAGAATAACACGAGGAAGCATCATAAAATTACTACACCAATATGTCAACGGACATGGTCATGCAAACTGGGCTGTTCACCTGAGACGCTGAAGAAGATGAAAAATGTAGTCCTGGACGTCCTCATTGGATGCGCCCACTAGTGAGGTCAGTGCGACTTCCCTGTCATATGAATGGGCATCATGTGAAGGGTCCATATTTCTATTGGAGTGGCAGTCAGCTGGCCACAGCCCGGTCTCCGCATCTTTGTGAG
>JBBPMW010000539.1:0-16949 GCA_038090535.1 Tylopilus alboater | reverse complement strand
TCTCCTGCATGCGGGTAATGCTTTGGCGGAGGACATCGGGATATTTCTCGTAGACACGATACAGAGTGAGGACGGCTCTCTTGCGAATATGGGGGCGGGAATGATTGAGCATCGCTATAAGCTCGGAGCTGAGATCTCGGGCAAGGTCGGCTGTGACGATGTCAGACAAGCCATTCAACGTAACGGCGACATCGGCGGGAGTAGCGTTCAGATCCTGATAACATAAGAACGGAGGGCTAGGACACACGAGGATGGGACACACCTTTTTGAGGAGGTTGGTCGTGAGCATGAGAACATCGGTGTCTTGGTTGAATGACTGGGCTGCGGCGAGATATCCGACAGTCTTGAGATGGATCTTTGGAGAAGACATGACCTCGACGACGTGAAATGAGGCCCAGGCCATGTCATAGCCGAGCATGTCGAGCTGCGGTGGAAGGGATGAGCTCACGGTAGGGGGATGGGAAGTAAATGGCACACACGCACATACGTTAGCTTCATGACAGCGCCAGCCTTGAGCTCCATGTCCTTGCCTTTAATCTCACGTCTGATTTCTTCATTGACCTGAGCGATGAACTTTGCCTCGTCGTTCTTGTTTGCCCTGAGACCTCTAATAAGGTCTTGTAGTGTTCGCTCCCACATTGTGGATGGGCCTGATCACCGAAAAGTTATTTGCGCCGCGAGAGCGGGTCGAGTGTCAGGGAGTTGAATGATCGCGTGTCGATTTGGTGGTTCGAGACAAACGGCATCAGACCAGAGTCTCGTTCCCACCTTACTCTTCGTGTCGGTGGTGCTCGTATTTGCTCGTAATTCAGGGCCTTGAAGATGTGGGATGCCCTGGCAAGTCACAGCCCAACTGTGGGGCCTTGTAAGGCCCCGCATGCAAGATTTCATTGATATTCACCGCTGGCAACGGTACCTCTAAACAGGAGGGTGTTTCAATGTGCCTCGGTGCAGTCCGCATGGCTACATCAGAGCGCTGTTACATAGTGCTTTGCTACCTCCAGTGGGAAACTCTGGGCGGGCGTGGTTACGGCCGAGTTAGTACACAGCTGTGTAAAGTCGTCGGGTCCTTGAAAGCCGAAAACAAGACCAGTTTCGATTCACTCCTTTCTTCTCTCACTCCTGCTCCATCTCGAGTCCTTTTATGGAGACGCCCTCCCTCTCCCTCTCCTCCTTTTCACCCCCTACGGCGTCCTCAGTTCCTGATCTCTCTTATTCCACCCCAGACCAGGAGCGTAGCTCAGCTGAAACTACAATATTTACCATCTACTCCATGTACGGCAACGACGAACACCGCGGTAGCTGGTCTCCATCACAGGTCGAGAACAATTCTCGAGAACTTGACCTCTCTCTCGGTGACAGCTTCACTTACAACAATAGTTTCTTTAATCACTCCAGTCCATACCCTCCAAATAAAGATGCTACATATCTTGATCTCTCCATGGATTCACGGCCGCGAAGTAAGCTTGCGAATCCTCACGAGCGTGTACATCTCTCCGTCTCTGATACCCCCCCTCACCTGGAATACACTCGCACATCCTCTCAGTATGCCCCGTCCCTCGTGCCAAGAGATACCCTCGAACACCCTCTGCGCTCACCACGCGTTTCATCCGGCCAGAACCGTCCCACGAGCACCGTGACTTCGTGTACTTCACAAGCAGATTCAGAGCTCTCTCCCCCTCGACAGCTCAAATCCCTTCCTACTCCTCCTCACAGCCGTCCTCCGTCTACCCTCAGAAGGTCTGACTCCCCCCTACCCGACCCTGCTTTGACCTCCCTACCACCGAAGCCGTCCTCTTCTTCAGCCCCTTCTCAGCCCACTCAAACACCACCTTCTTCCGCAACCACGAGACAACAATCAAAGCTGAGTCCTCCCTCCAGCAAAACGTCTCTCGTCCCTTCAGAAGGAGAAGACCTGGATTCTTTCCATGTACGTAATACATACGCCCAGCTCGACGCGACTGGTGTCAAAGGTGACGGCTACGAGGACGGTGTCGAACGTACTCGTGCTCGACAATGCGTCAGCAGAGAGAGCCAACTTCGCGCCAATGCTGCCCTAGGTGGCCCTGCAGAGAAATTCCGCGACCTTCTTGTCGAGGAGGTCAATGTTCTTACCAGCTTGGACCGGTGAGTTGATCCCAGCTCCAGCTCTTCTTTCATTGTTCATTTTATTCACAGCTATGGTTTTTTCACCGTGGTTTCTCATGATCGGCTGGTTCGCTTGCCAGCAGCACCGTTGCTTAAGCATCTCTCCACCGTCACTGCGGGCCCAAAAACAGCCCCAAGTCAGGCTGTGTCCGTCACTTCATTACCGCCCCCATCATCTCCGTCCAAGGAGGCAGACCGTATAGCCAAATGGGGTAGAATGATGGTGGTCTCCTCTCGTGATGGCGGTGGAAACGTCGAGTCATGGACCGTAAAGCCGTCAAAGGCACACAAGCTGCGCCGACGGGTTTACAAGGGAATCCCCGACCGGTGGAGAAGCGCAGCTTGGGAGGTACTCATGAACAACTATGCCAAGTCAGGCTACGAACAAGTAGTTAAATTAGGGGAACGCTATCAATCTGATATCGAGAAGCCATCAAGCTATGACATACAAATCGACCTCGATGTCCCCAGGACGATCAGCGGCCACGTCTTGTTTCGGACACGGTATGGTCTGGGGTAAGCACACCTGTGTTGTCGCCGTTTTACGCTAATATTATGTGCTTAGTCAACGCTCCCTCTTTCATGTCCTCCATTCGTTCTCTCTACGGTGTGAACAGTGCGGCTATGTCCAGGGCATGGGTCCAATAGCCGCTACCCTTCTCTGTTACTTTGGGCCAGAGAAAGTTTATGCGGCGCTTACGCGCCTGCACGATGCCTATGCCATGCATATGGTCTTCTCCCCTGGTTTCCCGGGCCTTTTGGAAACCATTTACGTTCAGGAGCGAATCGTGCGGCTCAAGATGCCTGATGTTTATGCTGCTTTTAAAAAGCACATGATCTCAACGACATCGTACGCTACCAAATGGTATATCACGCTATTCGCCAATTCGGTGCCCTTCCAGACACAGTTGCGATTATGGGACGCATTCCTGCTAGATGGCCAAGACGTGTTTGTTGCCGTTGCCGTCGCTATCGTTTGGGTGTACCGAGGTAACGTCTCTGTCCACTCGTGACAAGTAGAGATCTTATCTCGTCGAACTATGCAGACCACATCACGTCCGGCTCGGCCAACTTTGAGACCGTGCTATCGTTGTTGTCGTCTTTCTTCGTTCCGCAAGACGAAGACGCCCTCCTGTCCTGGGTAGAAGAGCTCCTGGGCGACAAGAGGCTGAGAGCACAGATACGTGGCTGGCGTCAAGACTGGCATCAGCTCGTCGCATCTGGCAAAGAAGGGAATGCACTTCTATAGCCACGGCGTCGCGCCGTCCTTGTGTGCCTTGCTTTGCGTCGCTAGCTCACACGTTGCGCTTTCGTTTTTTTTTATTCCATTCACATATACATTCACGTCATGACGAACACTTTTTGCATCGTCTCCGGAACACACTTGGTTATTTATTGCTTACAACCATAAGGTAATCTGTCGTTGTATTCATTCCCCCATAACCTTTCAGGTGTACACTGCTAGTGGAATAAAATGCAATCATGCATCCATGGCTGCGTTGCTTTGTTTCTCGCGACATTCAGGGAATGTGGAAATCAAGATATCGTTCATGAGTGTGAAGCAGGACAGGGCACGAGTTCAAAGAAATGTAGGCTATGAATCACGCAAAAGCACCAAAGATTCTGGATTCAATCGAGGGATGAGTCTCTTGTACCTCTCTTCTTTGGGCGTTCTCTTTCCTCTCATCCATGGCGTTCTTCCAGTTGGTGCTCACCAACACGATCGTGGCCAGCAAGCAGGAGCATGCCAAACTGATGGTCAAGCC
Organism: Tylopilus alboater; assembly: GCA_038090535.1. NCBI lineage: Eukaryota > Fungi > Basidiomycota > Agaricomycetes > Boletales > Boletaceae > Tylopilus > Tylopilus alboater. The sequence goes on along the minus strand of JBBPMW010000539.1, from coordinate 13,035 downwards.
AACCCAGAAACCAGCGAGTCCCCATTGTCTCCGCAAGGCAAGATACACCCCAAGCGGGATACCTACAAGAACACACGCATCCGTCAGCGACCTCTTCCACAAACGCACTGACCAAAAAAAAAGCAGGAAAACACAAACCTAGAACGTAGTCCGTGCTGGATATGACGCGTCAGAAACTTGTCTCGAAACTCATAAAAAGAGGTGACGATCACCTAGCGTTGAGCGAGGGGAACACGGCGGTTTTGCCGAGAGACCCGAGGGCGCTGTCGACCCACGCGCCGAGGCCATGAACGACCTGAAAGACGGCAATGACGGGCAACAGCGCAGACACACTCTGGATAATGACTGCGGGACAACGTTTCAGTGTCCCGGAACGATGCAGACCTATCTCCGTACTCACTGGGATCATTGTTGAACAACTTTCCCCACGACGTTGCAAACGCAAGGAGGAGACTCCTAGGGAAAGAAAAAAAGAGTCAGCACTTCCGCTGTGCAATCCTGCACGAGACACACCTGATCACGATGACCCCTCCCAAAATAGCGACGAACGCGACGGAAACGGTAGTCTTGGTACGTCGTACGCTGCCCTTTGCGATCCACTTTTTGATGCTGGTAGGGGGGCCAACTGAGCCTTGCAACGGGCAGTGTGATAACGAGAGTTTCATTACCGGTCGGACGAGGCGTTGCTCACTCCCTTCGGAGCCTGGTACAACGTCGTGGCGGTCGTGAGGACAACCGCCTGTGTGGCGAGGGCGTGCGGACCCAGTCTAGACATGTCTTAGCGCAGCGTTCACCCTGGACACGCGTGAAAGAGCATACACGGCCGCAACCACTGTGTAATATCGTCAGCAAGAAAGAAAAGGGTATCGAAAATCATGGACTCGCCTCCTCCAAAATCCTTTGACCAGAGCTGAGACGCGTTCTTCAAAACGCCGGATACGCCCGAGATGGTCAACGCGCCTAGACCGGTGAAAAGAGTGACTTCGGAGTGGTTGCCGCCTGCGGGGGCGGTATTTTGTCTTCGTGTGGATTCCGCTTCTTCTCGTCTCGCTTGCTGGACGATATAAATAACCAATATGATGGCAAGAGCATTGTAACTCAGGACAGTGCACAGTGGAGCTCCAGCAAAACCTAACCGAAGGGCAGGTATCGGGCCAACGACTGCGACATGTGACGTAGAACGCCGTTCAGTCCAGGTGACCCAACAATTCATAAGGAGTCACCCCACCGAGAAGATAGTTCAAAACCAGGTTCAAAGGCGCGATAACCGAGAGAATGCGCGTGTGTACATGGGAGAGCTCTTCACATATGATGGGGGTAAACGTCAGAACAACATTGTTACTAGCAAACACTACGTTTTACCTTGGGACGTCAGATATCGCCTGTCAAGGGTGTCAGTATAGGTCACGAAGAAAATAAACCCAATTACTTTGCTATTTCGCCAATCGCATATCCCGGAAGACCTGCAGCTGCGACTCGGAGGAACTCGCTCGCTCGGGCAGCGATCTCTGGCGGTTGGCCAAGGCTCTGCCAGATGGTGGCAGATTGAACGGCCCATAGAATGATAATTGGCTGAGTAAAAAATATCATGGAGTTGGCATTTACACTGGAATCAGGGCTTGCGCTTACAAATAAGATGGTACCGGTGATAATTGCCACTTGTGCACAGGCTATCTTTGCGACATGACGGTCTGGAGCGCTCGCGAGGACCTTGTCCAATGAACTGGAAAGCAAATTAGAACCTTTGCAAGCACCGAAAAAGCAGCCAAGAACGGTCGAGAATAGTCCGTTCACAACTGACCTGATGAAGCCCTGGATAACGCTATATCCTGTCACACTTGCCACTGCTGTACCGATAGTGCTCGCAGCAAGATCCGTGGTCGACAAATGTCCCAAGGACACAGTGGGTGCTATGACAAGTGAATGTTCCTGCAAGAGTATGCTTCAACATGGTTCAGCATATTATAAAGCATCCTGTACGGAGCCGCTGCTCACAACAACCAACCACAACCATCCCTTACCAAAACATAACACTCTGCGAAGATTTTGCAGAGCGATCCACAAGGGAGAAGACTCAACAAAGGGGATAACAGGCGCCAAAGTAATCCCCCGGCCTGTCTAGTCGCGAAACCCCCGGGGTTCCGAAGGGCACCCAGTAGAGGTGTTGTCTCGGTAACCGACGTTCCAGTATTGTGTCCACCGTCACGTTTGAAGAACGCGCCCACGATGGGAAGCTTGGCAAGGTAAAAGAAAATGATGGCGCGCAGTCTGGCTAGTACCAACGCTATTGCCCTTTCTTCGATGGCCTCCGTAGCGCCAGTCGCAGCAGCTCCCACTACATTACCAACGAGAGTTATGGGATTGACCGCTGACGACTCGATGGCATGAACAGTCTGCAGACCCGCGCCTGCAACAGACTTTGCTGCCGTCGTAGCGCCAGTCATAGCAGCGCTGGCTACATCACCGACGAGAGCGACAGGATTGGCTGCTGTTGATTCGATGGCATGAACAGTCTGCAGACCCGCGCCTGCAACAGACTTTGCTGCCGTTGTAGCGCCAGTCGCCGCAGCGTTTGCAACATTGCCGACGAGAGCGACGGGATTGGCGGCTGTCGATTCGATGGCATGAACAGTCTGCAGGCCCGCGCCTGCAACAGACTTTGCTGCCGTTGTAGCGCCAGTCGCAGCAGCGCTGGCTACATCACCGACGAGAGCGACGGGACTGGCTGCTGTCGATTCGATGGCATGAACAGTCTGCAGGCCAGCGCCTGCAACAGACTTTGCTGCCGTTGTAGCGCCAGTCGCAGCAGCGCTGGCTACACCACCGACGAGAGCGACGGGACTGGCTGCTGTCGATTCGATGGCATGAACAGTCTGCAGGCCCGCGCCTGCAACAGACTTTGCTGCCGTCGTAGCGCCAGTCGCAGCAGCGTTTGCGACATTGCTGGCAAGAGCGATAGGATTGGCTGCTGAAGACTCGACGGTATGAACAGTCTGTAGACCTGCGCCTGCAACAGACTTTGCTGCCGTCGTAGCGCCAGTCGCGGCGGCGTTTGCGACATTGCCGACGAGAGAGATAGGACTGGTTGCTGTCGACTCGATGGCATGAACAGTCTGCAGACCCGCGCCTGCAACAGACTTTGCTGCCGTCGCAGCACCAGTTGCGGCGGCGTTTGCGACATTGCCGACGAGAGCGATAGGATTGATTGCTGTCGACTCGATGGCATGAGCAGTCTGCAGACCCGCGCCTGCAACAGACTTTGCTGCAGTCGTCGCGCCAGTAGCAGCAGCGCTTGCTACATTACCGACGAGAGCGATAGGATTGCCTGCAAAAAACTTCGCTGTCGTCGCCAGGTTGCCGATGGTAGAAGTATGGGAGCCCGAGGGCGGAGGGACAGCGTGCACTTCACCATGCAGCCCATCAGATGCACTAGATGGTGACGATCCTTCAGCAGGGGCTTTAAGTCCCTCGCCCGCGGCGCTGCCCGAATGCGCGATCGAAGTAACTGGATCCCCTGCAGGATTGCTGGTGTGACCTTGAGATGCATCGAGGAGATTCGGAAGGTTCTCCTTGACCGTATGGCGGAGGATGTTCATCCTAGCAAATGTCGATGGTAAGAAGCACTGGCAGGACCGAACTAACGAAGGCGGGATTTGCTAGTTCGGTCCCATGTACCTGGGTTTTATAGGTTTGATTTTTGCTTGGAAGTTGGACGGCATCCAAGCTGTGTCCGACAGTCGGGTTACTGCTATTCGCTCGACAATTCGGTTCAGCAGGGAAGCGCACTAAATTTGAATCACCCACCGACGACTGTGCACGGTATTTGCTCTAAAATTTCAACCACGACGACGCTGAGCAACGGGGTAGGCACTGGATGACATTGCTGGCCCGTCTACAAAGTTAAAAGAGGTTGAAAGAGGTATTCAAGTCGAGTCTCGGGTCATGGCCCATTTGGGCCCGAAGTCCGTTTTGATTGATGCACTGGTTTAGCGAGGCACGAGACCTAGTGTTATGTATCGATAATCCGAAAAACTTACACGCTGTCGTGTAAGTTACATACAGTACAGTCATATAGCACACGATTTACGGTCACAACATCCATTACAATGATAGAAATAGATTAGTATGAATGATTTCCATCAAACAGTGACACTGGACTTTGTTGTGTTTTACATCAATTCATAGATGTGCAGACATCGAGGTCGAGCCGGGCAGCGAGACCGTGGCCAGATGAAACGACCGCGTCGCGCTCGAAAGCGCAGACACACAGACCAGTGGGGAGGTCATAGGCACATGCCAAGACCCACACGACGAGTCGGAGAGAGCCACAACGCACCGAAACACGTCGATCGCGGGGGAGAGAGAAAGCGCGCTGGCGCATGGACAATCGACGATGGAGGCTGACGAAAATGATCAGCGCACCTCACAAGTCGACGACGACATACCACCATCACCCCGCCGCTCACCTGACCCACCTCCACCACCCGATAAACCTGCGACACGACAGGACATACCCCCGAGCGTCGAGCTCGAGGGGGAGTGGAGTGGCTGCAAGCTGCGACGAGCAGCGTACCGGCAGCAACGCAGATGTGTTGGGAGCATCCAGAGGCATCGAGGACACTGGGGACGTGACAACAGAGCTACGGAACGCGTCAGTACACGAGCGCGTGCGCTCAGACTCGGAGCAGGTAGAGGAGGCAAACTCACCCAGGGAGGCTCGAGATGAGCCAGATGCGCCGAACGACAAAGCGGAAGCGTCTGGACGTGCCGAAGAACCTGCGCAACGCGTCGGAACTCGACCGCGTACGGTCAGAGCAAAGAGATGGAGAGAACTCACCTTGGGCGCGTAGCGATTTCGCGATGAGACGGTGGGCGGTCCGGACCGAGCGAGACGTCCGTGTTAACCGGACTTTCAAAAGTCGGAGGCGAAAATCCTTCCTGGTGGCAAGTTGTACCAGTTTGTGTATGGAGCAGCACTGTCGATGATTGGCCAGAAAAGTTGACTCCCACCGCAGTTATCACCCCTTCGTTTCCGATCATGGCGACGAGAGTCATTACTGCCCGTGCGCCCTACCAGGTCAATCCTTTGGCAAAACACACTGCGACAGTCATCTTCTTGCATGTATGCTTTCTTCCCCACCTGTCTCTTTAGTGTTGCTCATATCCATTTTTAACAAACAGGGTCTTGGTGATACTGGCGCTGGTTGGCTTCCGGTCGCAGAAATGATCAAAAACCAGCTACCCCACGTCAAGTGGCTGCTTCCTAATGCTCCGCGCCGTAGTATCACTATCAACTCTGGCATGTCGCTGCCTGGTTGGTTCGATCTGTACTCGTTGGATATGGATGGCAAGCATGAGGATCGTGCTGGGATGCTCGACTCTGCCGGCATGATCGATAAGCTTATCGAAGACGAGATCAACGCCGGTATACCGTCCGAGCGCATCGTCGTTGGTGGATTTAGTCAGGGCGGGGCCTTGTCGCTTTTAGCAGGACTAACGACCCGGGGACCAGGAGGACACAGTGGTTGGAAGCTCGGTGGAGTGGTCGTACTGAGCGGCTGGATGCCACTACGGGATGAATTTCCAAAAGTTGTCCTACTCCCTGCCAAGCGTGGGACGGTTCTGATAAACATTCTCAGATGGTTTCCCCCCACTCGACCAACACACCAGTGCTCATGTGTCACGGCACTGCTGATCCCATCGTGCGCTACACTTGGGGCAAGACAACGAGCGAGATGCTCACGAACAACCTTGGTCTACCCGCTCTTGGCGAGGGTAACCTTGGCGCGGCAGGGTTAAGCTTTAGAACCTACGACGGGGTTGGGCACGAAGCATGCCAACAAGAACTCGACGACCTCACACAATTCTTGAAGCATGTGCTTGCTTAAAGTTTGTGGTGTTCGAATTTTTGTAGTCTGCTCGTGATTCCCGCCTCACACTCGAAGCAGCGGTGGGTTTTTAGCCTGTAGTAGGCCCTGGTATGGACTTAGAGAAAAAATTAAGCACACGCTGCTTACTCATTCATAATTCACACTGCTTCTGACGACGACTACTCAAGTACTCAGATGTGCCTTGTGCACGCCTCGTCCTCGCCCACCATCCCCCTGCATGCGACGTTGACGCAATGACGGCGACGCAACAACGGTGCAACGACGACGACGAGGTGCCGTCTCCCTCGTCCCCCACTGGACGACGCAACGGCGGCGACGATACGACGATGATGAGGCTCCCTCCCCCTCTCCCTCATCCTCACCCACCTCATGAGGACCAGCGGTGACGACGACGCAACGACGATGAGGGTCATGCAGCGACGACGCGCGCTCTCGTCCTCGTGCCCCCTTGCCCTCAACCTCACCCTTTGATACCCGCAAGTATGAAAATGTTCACCCGCGTTCGATATCCGTACCCGCGACCACGCCGGGTATCAAACCGTGACAGGTACGGGCACGGGTACGGGTGGTGATACCTGGTGGTATATCCGTGGTACTGCCTAGTGATCCCCTTGTCCATGTGCCTTCCCAACTGTTTGCGCGGTCCCCATCTGGTCGCGCCCCGTTCGCGCACCTTCCCCGTTCGTGCAGTCCCCACACGACCGTCTGTGTGCCCACTCACCTGTTTGTGCGGTCCCCATCTGTTCGCGCCCGATTCGTACGCCCTTCCACCCGTTCGCGCCCCGTTCGCGCCCCGTCCCCACCCGTTCGCCTTCCTGTTCGTGCACCGGTTCCTGTTGGCTCGCCTTTCAGCCACCCCTAGCGGCACTCCCATTTCGTAGATACAGTCATACATTTTGTAGTAAATACACATTTTTGATATATACCTTTTTTTCCCCGTTCCGAGCTGTGTCGCGCAGAACAACTTCGAGCTTATGTGCTTGCCATCTTGCCGTGCTATGCCGCACCGCTCAGTCGACAAGTCAATTTTTAGTCGCGACAAGAACGCTGTAAATATACTGATGAAGTAGCTGGACTAAGGTTTTCTACTGAGATATCTGCGCGCCCACCCCATCTTTTCTTCCCATCATCCGAATGTACACTGACTCGCGGGGAGCTCGGACGGCCAAGGAAGTCCATCTCCGACCACTTCTCATTCCCCCCCTCCTTTTCCTTCTTAGCGCGTTCTCATCTTAAATGGTCTTGCCTCCGTCCGTCCAACCGAGTCACTCAACATCCTTGCCAAACCACGACGAAATCTCTCCCTTCTGACCTCGCTCAAGCCCACTGCAAGGCTCCAGCTGGCGGAATAAAGACACGCACTCCTCTATGTCACACCGAGGAAAGTCTTCCATGGTCAGGTTCGAACCGAGTAACATGGGGTAAGTCTTATCCATGGAGCTCGGGATGACACCAAACGTCCTTGATGAGCATCCATGGGAGACAATTTGATAGTGGCGTGAATGAAGCTTTTTCCCACTTTGGAAAGTGGGTGTACGTTTGACTGAGCTCTCGGGGATCCCCAACTCGTGGACAAGGGAAAGAACGGGGTGGTTGGATTGGACCAAGCTAGGATCAACATAGAATTTATCGTCGCGATTACTAGTACGGTTTCCGACCCGAGCTTGCAGGACGGACGCGTTCGATCTGCTGATTGTCGTCGAGTCAGGAGATCCGAAGAGGATTGGTGTCAAAAAATTGATTGAATGCTGGTCACGCTGGCAGCTAAGTGCAGCGCCTCTGAGCAAGAGCCGGTAGACCTGCGCGAGGTCGACGTCATAGTCCACAGCGTCCATAAAGTGAGAAAAGCAGATGTAGGCATTTTCAAACGCCTTAGAGAGGGTGGGACCGTTGTCATCTCCCATGGGCCTTGCATCGTCGATCTCTTTCCAGTGATCCTTGTGAAAGAGGCAATGGAGAAAGTCGAGAACGTTGATGGGTTCATGGAACATGACGTCGACATTGCCATGGGATTCGCGATGACTTTGCACCACCTGATCGTGTGCGAGGGTCCACAAGAGACGCGCGACCATTTCTCCTCTCTCTCCTCGTGCAAGAAAGCCTCGCTGAAATGCCTCGCTAAGTACTTTGGGAGCGAGTTCGTCCAGATCAGGGTTATCGGGCCCATTGAGGAGCTCGGCGGCTGCCTCGGCCAGGATTGGTTCCGACGGGGTTCCAGTACGCAAGTATTCGCGATGACGGGGAACTGCAAAAACAATGCGCATGTATGACTCCACGAGTTTGATTTTCGTCGTGCGACCAATTTCACGAGAGGCGTCAAAGTCCAAGCCGATACGAATGGCCAAGCATGCAAATTGAGCAAGTTCGTCTTTCAGGAAATTTCGCGTCGGGTTTAATTTTGCCATTGCAAGAGAGATGACAGAGCTGTACCCGTTTTTCCACAAAGAGTACCATCTGCGAGCCATATATCAGCAATACATGACAAAAGCTGCATACTGCATTTTCCTTACAGGGTACGGCCGAAACGCACCATGACGTCCACGCAGCAAATTGCACGCAGTGTAGATTTCCCATCTTTGGCGAGGTTGTCGTTCAGGTCCTTTGCAAACACGTCAAACGGCAACTCGGTTAGAGGTGGATGAAGTTGCGGTGAGTCTGTGACTAAGCGAATGGATGGATGTAAATGAACGGGAGGGGCAGGCGTTCGAACACTGGAATTGGTTGAAAGGAACACCGAAAACACTGCGTATGGAACAATTGCCTTGAGGACCGACCCCAGATGATGGTATTTACTGTGCTCGTCGAGGCCTTCATTGTACGAAGGTTCTTGAGCTTCGTCGAACACAAGTATGCAGGCGACTGGTGGGTGTATTGCTGGCTTATCGCGTGAATATTCCTTTCGTAAGAACGTAACAAACTCGTTGCAGGAGTCTCGGAGGCGTTCGATTAGCTGACCTCCTCGCTCGTGTACCATCTTCTTCAGTTGGGTTCTCTGGCAGCAGTTCGGGTTCAGAGGCAACAGAATTTCGTACCTTGGCTTCTTCAACTACCTTTCCGTAGAACTCTACTCGCTTGGGATCCGGACGGAATTCGTTTCCGTTGGAGTTGAGGTACGTATACCACCACTCCGCAAGAGGGGTACCTTGGCGGTCGACACGTGTGATAAGTTCTGACGCACAGGTGAAGAGACAGCACAAGAACGCGGCATATCTCTCCTGAATTCTCTGTGGAATTGATCCACTGCCCGCTGGCTCAAGAAAGTAGTCTCTGACGTTGGCGTCCGGCGGGGGGTACGCTGCATATATTTCAGCCAACTCCAAGAAAGAACCGGGAAGCGTACTGTAATGTTTGACTTTTTGTCTGAGGTTGAACAGGAAAGCAAAACGAATCTTAGCTGCTTCTACTACACCGCGCGACTTGCCTGTTCCAGATGACTGGATGATGGAGATAACATTATTGTATCCCTTCTGCGTGAAATATTTATCCACAGTTTTGAATAGGGCTTGTGGGAAGCCGGCGACGTAAGGAGTTGTAAATGCCTTGACAGTGGCTAAAAATCACCAAGTGACGCCCAGCTGGATGACGCTCTAAGAGCAGCGGCAACCTACCATTCACTAGTATATTGTATGATCCAATGACTCTGAGCACATGAAGGAACAAAAAAAGGGCACTAACTGTCGGGATCTCCAATTAAATCGGCATCTACGTGAGGTTTAATCAAAGCCATGGATCCGAATACGTGGATCTTACCACTAGGTCGAGGATGATCTGAAGTAATATCGTCATCTTTTTTGAGAATGGCTAACAAAGGTAATCGTGAGTGGGAAAGCTAACAGAATCTCTGAAGCACCTACGTAAGGACATGACATCCTCATAACGCTGTCGACGGATGGCATTATCCAAGGCTTCCTTGAGAGTAGGGTTGTGCCTGATCAACTCTTCACTCTCAGACCGTTTCAGGTCCTTCAAGCATGCTTCGGGTGGGGCGGAGGTACAAATGTGTACCAGTAGTTGAGCCAGTATGTCATCCGATGACATATCGCTCCGTCCGAGCATCATCTGGACCATGGCGTTTAACACCGAGTCGTGTTCCTCTGTGTGGCTACGTTTGGTTGTAGGTTGTTCTAGTGGCAGCTGAGTTGGAGATCGTTTGGACATGATGGCGGTAAGATACAAGGGCAAAAGTTCTCGAATTTCAGACAGAACCCCTTTTATAACTCGGGAAGTGCTGCTTGGCCGCGACTGCCTGGATTCCAAGATAACGGAACTGTGGGAAAGTGTACAAACAAGTGAATATTCCCGCTAGGTAGGGATCAAACGCTCAGCGCTCACTCGCATTACGGCCCACGGGTGAGGAGAAACCTTGCAAGCAAGGTGATGACCCCGCTTTGGTGCTTGCCGCTCCCTTAATCCCTTATCTTGGCTTCAAAGTATACACTTCTCTCACAGTGTGCTAACGATATGTCTGCTTGGACCCAACCCCCTCACGTCACAGTGCGAACGTAGCATGCCAGACGTGCAGCGATTACTCGACGTTGCGGCGACATGTACAATAACACTACATACTGTAACCATGACTACAATGTTTCTATGACTTGCAGGCACCCATGTGGGTCATCCTCTGCCGTGCATTACCTCCTGCATCGCCATCCATACACCCCTGTCTACCTGCACATTCCCGTGCGCTTGCACCCGACCTCGTCGTCTGTCCTTCCCAGCTCCTCCCACTTCCCCTGAATGCTTCGCGAGGTGTCTCACCTCCGCAAACTCGTCCGTCGCCTGGGCCCGTAAGAACGCAGCGCTCTTTGCCCTATGCACCAAACAATCGGGTCGTCGATATCCCCGCGCACCCTCACCTCCCTCCACCGTATCCTTGTCCATGCCCTCACCCACATCCATCGGCCGCCCATCCCGCCACAAAGACCCACCCGTCCGCTCCAGCGTCTTCAAGACATCCAAACTCTCCCCAGGCGGAATCGCCCGTGGGTGCGACGGCGTCTCGCACGTCATATCCACCTCCTTTCTCAACACCTGATCAACGTCCACCGCCGAAAAGAACGCCACACCCTGCGGCAGATCGTCCATGCCCAACCTGAACGCAAACAGGCACCGCGTCCACAAGTTCGCGATGTGCAATGCCAAAGCGGCGCGATACTTGTCCGCCTCGGAAACGAGATACCGTAGTTCGTCGTGCACCGAAATGAGGAATCGTGCGTTAATGTCGTACGTCCGTGTGAGATGCTCCATCGCGACGAGCAAGAGGTGGAGATAGTCCACCCCGGACGATTGGACGACCCAGTTGATCCGCGACGTCATGTAATCCGCCCCAAATTCGGCGGGCAAGTTGTCCTTGGAGAGTGCTGCCGTGATCCCACATCCCAGCGCTGGCGTCTGCGGTCGGTCCGACAATGCGATCTCCTCCAGTTTGTTGAAAACGAAACTCTCCGTCCCGCCGAACCAAAACTTGCGTCCGAAGAGATCCGGTCGGTGGGTGTTCTTGCCCTTGGTCGACGCGTACAAGCTGTCGGCTAGCTTTTTGGCTTCCTCGGGTTGCATCGCTGCATTGGACTGTAAGAGTAGCAGCACGGCGTGTTTCATTCCTGCTCCGTAGATGCGCGAGTAATTGAACACTTTGGCCTGGTCGCGCGAGATCCCCAAAATGCTCGCCGTCTTAGAGTGCAAGTCCGTCCCGGCAGCCTTGGTCCCCTCGAGCGTCATCCAACCGATCGCAGTGGCTCCGTGCAGACCAAATTGTGCGTCGCCCATACAACTTGATATCCAAAGCTCCTCCGAGTCGACGTCGGCCCCAACGATGGCGTACCCCGGCGGCGCGCGAACCATTGCCTTGAGCTCGGACCCTACACGATTCTTCTTTGCATTGCTTGCCGTCAACCACGTCTTCTCGATTGCGCGACGCGTGACAGTGCCCATCGTGATGACTTGCGGAATAATCATACCCCACTTGCGTTCCAACGATGGCGCAAACTGCATATCGACCCGCTCGTTTTGCCACACGACCATCTGATTCAGTATTCTATCGCGCGCGCTGATCCAGTAACTGCATTGGGCATTCATGTCCAGCGCATCCTGGGCATCGTCCCCAGGACTCGTCAACGTTCCGTCTTGTGCGTATTTCATGAACGTCTTGGAGAGTGGACTCCCGACATTGGCGCTTTCTCCGTCCTTGTGGGGGAGCTTGTAGAAGAGGAATCGGTGTTTGCCCTCTCCGTGCGCCATCTCGCACAACGCCTGGTCAGCAGGGTCTGAAAATACGAGTGGCTGCGCACGCGTGGCGAGTTCGACGGTGCTTGGGACCTTAAACGTCCATCCATGCTCTCTGGAGTAAAAAAGAGGGTGGCCCATCCACGACAGGCGGAGAAGGATCGGAGAGATGCGGTTTCGTACGGTGATGTCAAGTGTACCAGGTGGAAGGTCTTTCTTCGGTCTTGCGAGATCCCAATACCACTTCGGCCAAGTGACTTGAAGCTTGGGAATTTGGGGGGTAGAGGACTGGGACGACTTTGTGCGAGGAGTGGCGAGGACGGGTTTCCAATCTAGTTGTTGTAGCCAAGGATCGTGGTCATATTCCTCCTCTTCCGCAAGAGATTTTGCTAGATTGATGATGCGAGCTTCCAGTTCGGGCGTGCGTTCTCCGCTGGCAACAGCCAGCGCCAAAGACATGTCTGACGTGGCTAGTCGGCCCTCCTTTAGGTAAGGAACACCATGGGTCGGCCCGAGAATCGTCAAAATTTTCCTTGCACTCCCACTGGGAAGTCGTACGACCTCGCCATCGCGGACGAAATGCCATTTTTCCTCCGTGGTGTATCGCAAGGGATAACCATCGAAGGACGACTTGAGAAGGATTGGGAGCACGCGGTTCACGTTGCCAGAGCTGAAGATGCCATCCTTGAGTAGGTCGCGTAGCCACGCGGGCTGCTTCTTCACAGTCGCCTTTTGTTGTGAAGTAGATTGCGAGCTCTGCAATGATGAACACTAGAGAACCCATGCGCGTAGCAAGCAACATACATCACCGTCATATACGCCTCTGGATTTCTTTGCGACTTTGGGGGTCCAATCAAGCTGGGAGAGCCAAGGGTCGTCTCTCCAAGAGCCGCTTTGCATCATGTCCTTTGCCTCCTCTGCG